>KV908616.1:112478-186761 GCA_002005505.1 Botryococcus braunii
GTGTGCACGTGCACGTGCCTGTGTGTGTGTGTGTGTGTGTGTGTGTGTGTGTGTGTGTGTGTGTGTGTGTGTGTGTGTGTGTGTTCCTTTCTGAAAAGACGTGTTAGGCAGTTGGACATGGCTGACGACAGTGTGGGCCCTGGCAGGGATGATTCTTCCATCCCGGACTACGCCTTGATCGCAGACAACGTCCGCGTCGGTCCTTTCTGATCGCAAGGATTTGAGAAACAGATGATAGGAGAGACTTGAGTGGTGTGGCGTCGCATGGATGACGGCGGAGGTTCCTCTTCGCATCATATATCATATTGGAGAAATGAAAGGTGGCGGACAGCGGAAGCTCCTCGACGCGCCAAGATTTGACTCGTCAACACTTCTTGGCATCTTCTATCTTCTCCATCCCTGCTGCGAACCATGCTCCTCCTCTTCTTGCTCTTCTTCTTTGTCTTTTTTCATAGACGTCCTGCCATGTGTCCTGCGACAAACAACCAGCGCAGGACAGACTGCCCAGACAGAGGTTTTTTTTTTCTCGTTATGAAAACAAGGACCAAACGAAGAACGGTCCAAGGGAAATCTTGTCTCTTTGTTAAAAGAGAATCTGAGGGATTTTTCCACTCAGCCGTTTGAGAACAGTTACCAGCAATGAGTGTTATGCTTTCAAACCATCAAACTAGACCCTTTGTTGGTTTGGAGAACACCTTGGTCCCTCTTATAACATGGCTGAGTCTCAGAGCCATTGTGTTGAGCCTTGCTCTATATAGAGTATTCTCCATCGTACAGCGATGGCATGCGCCCGAAGGGCCAGAGAGCCATGTGCTTGTGCTCGAGTTAGTTGCATGTTTCTCTCGTGTCTGGAGGGCCAGACTCGAGCGACGCGTGTTTAGATTCATACCAATGCTGATCTGAAACCTGCTTGTCTAGTTAAGAACATGCATGTGTCTAGTTAAGAACATCAATATGGGAATTCGCTTCGCCTCTTCCCCTCCCCCCCCCCGGCCCCCAGGCTCTTGGGAGATACCCCTGACGCCTGGGGGTTTAGCAAACCAGACACATTTTTGGGACCGAGATGGCCATCGCGACGTGATCTGGGACGGTCAAATGCCCCATGCCCACGGGACTCCGTCCAATCAGGTTGGCAGAAGGCCCCATAGCCCATGGGCTAGCCAATAGGCCATCAGGGGGTTCCGGGTCATGGTGACCGGCCCCTGGCCCCCTCATGGCCTATGGCCCATATGGGGCCTTCACTACGAGTTGTCCACGATTAGGGTGGGGACTAGAACTGCCAAGACTAGTCGTCGTCCGGCTATGGGAGGGATCATCCTCACTGAGTGAAGTTTTTAAGGAAACTCGGATTTATGCCACTTGGCATAATTTGGTTCATTACTTAAATTTTCGTCTGCCACGGGGGTGGCAGACACTACAGGAATAGTTTAATTTCCTACCCACCACGGTGGCAGAATTAGTAGCAAACCAAGAGTTTCTCCACCTGACCCCTCCATCGCATTCTTTGCGCATGTATGCTGCACTCGCAGCCCTTCTTGCTGCTCTTGCTGTGACTTGCGCATGTATATACGCGTTTCCGGACATACAAGAAAGAAATCCAAGGTCATCAATTGGTGATCAATAAGCAGCATCACGAACCTCTCTTCTGAGGGGAGCACTGTTGCTAAAATGGATTTTTGAACTTGAACATTTTTAGAAGTATTTCCTTAGTTTTTCCTACCACCAATGACCACAACAGCTGCGATCAGGGACACGAAGATTACAAGTTTCACAAACCAGCATGGCCAAGAAGCTTGGCCAGCAGTCTAACCGTCCATTTTTGGGCAAGATGATTCCCGATTCTGCAAGTTCAGAAACACAATCAGAAGGTCCGAAGGTCTTTGGCAGCCAATTTGCCGCGACTTGCGAGTCGCAGGGTAACCAACGGTCCAGAGGACTCTTGTAAAAGGGTGAACCTAGATCAAGATCTTACCATAGTGCGAGGGACACGCTGTGGCGCGTGGGGGGGGGGGGGGGCGTGTATGCGTACGCGGCAGTATCCGTCAACCCCAGCCCAGGGGCCAGGGGACTCGGCGGCACCATGTATAGTGGTCAGCAGAACGATGAGAATGGGTCATATGATATGATAGAATGGGTCATATGCACATCTTGATGAGTCAAAGGTGATGACACAGACATCTTGCATGAGTACTATCTACAGATTCGTTCTTCTGGTCGTCATTGCGAACCACACACAAAGGGGGATAGGGCTGGGACCAGGCTTCTGTTCGTGTTTTGGGTTTCGGCACAACGTTGTTGACTGGCGATTCGGTAGTCGCGCTACGGGCCGTAGGGACGTTGTAAAGGGCTGCAAGATCTCGGTGGCGCTTGGCTCCCGCAGGCTACCGTCGTCGATAGCCGACCGAGTCAGTAGTACCGGACCCCCCCGTCTTGCAGTAAGCAGCCTCTACAAGTAGCCACTGAAAGAGGGCCCCTGCACGGGGTCAGCCTTGCCCCGAATACAGGGGCGGCACAATCGTTTCCTAAGAAATACATTTCAAACGCCACTGTGGCAGAACTACCTATCTTGTATTAGTTTTCGCCTCGCCTTCTTTTTTCTTTGCCACTGGGTGGCAGAATCAGCCTCTCTGCATTTAGTTTTCGCAGCCTGAATTGGCAGAATCGGAGCATGCACATTGGGATTGATTCTGCCAGCCATGTAGGATGTAGCAATAGCGGAAGAGGTTTGGAGTCAGAAAGAGTCATGTGCCCACCGAAAAGATGTTACATGATTGATTCGCATGCCCAGTCTTAAACCCAGGGTGAGTTGAATTATATTGTACTGCCTCTGAAGCGTAGTCGGGCAACCGAGCGAGCTACTTGAGCGAGGTTGTACTGCGAACCAAGATCACAAGGCAAGTCATAGAGCAATGCCAAGGACCACTAGAGCATTATACCCTAGGAAATACTACAAGCCGGCTCGTAAGAATTAATTTATTCTGCCATTTTGTCATAAATCCGCCACTGAATTTCACATTTAACAGTGTTCCCCCTCTGAACTCGCAGATGTACTGTTTGTAGCGCTCAAAGCGCCAAGGAAAGGAAGAGACATCGGTATGGGATTGGAACATGGCCAGGTTACATCAGTTGGCTGTGCCAACGGTAGATGATAGATATCCATCTGTATATGTATATGCCCAATGGTTACTCTAGCATGGCAGCCTACTTCCCTCCATAGGCTCGGGCGGGACCCGATGGGCAATCCCCCGATAGTCGGTTTTAGGAGCCAGCTAGCATAGTCCCGCCAAGTGCCAGTGGACCCTTGGAACGGGAGACGAGTAGAATCCCCACATGTCACAGGCGGAAGCTAATGATTACAGCAGTACGAGGAGACCGTTACACTCTTTCATAGCATAAAGCCTGTACAGACCCAGTAGACAAGATGTACTTGGTGTACAACCAGGGGGCGTTTTTATTTCGCACTGGACAGATGAGCTGTTTCACACAGATATGTGAATTTGGGGGACACTCTTTGATTTTTCCCAGTTTTCTCTGAATACAGTGCGCCTCGCGGTCAGCTGCAGAGGCACGGTCTTGTGCCATTGTGCGCCTCTGGTGTGCTTAGGCAGATCCGTTTGGAGTCGTCAGGCCTCCTCCGCACGAGGTGTAGTTCTTTCCAGAACTGGCGCCAAACTTGGTTTGGACTGTCCAAAATCCTGTTGCAGAGTGTGGCAAAGGGCTTCCCAGCGGCATCAAGTCCTCCAGTGCAAGGGCAGAGGTTTCAGGTGAATTGGAAGCTCTGCACTTGTCTGGTTTTGGGTCCATGCACTTGGGGACGGATTTAGTGGCAATCGGGAACGGAATAACTCAGTTATTAGTCCAACTGAGTTAATCTGGCCGTCCAACGCCGTAACTGGCCGTCAAACGCGGTTGCCAACATTCAATTGGTCGACGAAGCATACATGTGACAACGCCAACAAACTTATCTTTGGTGTGTAAGAACTGACTTCCACGATAAAGGAATTGTTAACTTTCTGTTTCGGAGCAGAAAGGGATCTCGTCTGCAGTGGAACGAGGTTGTCGCTGCATCCCGCTGCGTCAATGAAGCCCCGGACGACTTTATCCTTAGCTTTGTTGGCGACATTAGCGTTTACAGCTGGTATGTAATTTGGAATTGCTACCATATCTTGGATGACTAGCTATTAATTGGGGGCATGCCTCCATTTTGTCCGGGCTGACTTCCGGACATCGCCGGCTAAGTCTGGATAGGCAATGCAAGCGATCGTAAACTTTGAGATGGGGTCAGACAATAGCCAACAGATTTATAAGTTACTATGAAATAGTAGATGCAATCCAGTGTAGTCTTAGCCTCTTCATGATGGGAATCTGGGTCCACCTCGTATCGAGTGGTCAGAACTGATGATCCTTTAGCACTAGGATCCAAACCTAACCAAATTACAAGACACTATTTATCCAAGGTTTCGTACTGGTACAGCTGATCAGCTATTGGGGTTATGGCTGGGACGGCCCCTGGTCGATCGTGAGAATCCAGTGTCGAGGAATAACAATCAATTCTATGAGTTTAAGACCTGGCATTGTGAAATGCACTTTGAGTCCTGTTATCCTTACTGGACACACACATGTGACCAGGATAGCAGTGTGAATAAGTGCTTTTTGCATTTTGCGCAACCTGACACAACGACCTTGGACACTCGCTGACTCTGTAGGGAGAGACTATCCTCACAACCTCCTTTTTGTGTCTTTCACGTCGCATTCATGGATTGTAGAATCGCAATCTCTGAACCCTTCAGATTACTGTCATTCCACCTTAAGAAGATTTTGCGTAAAGCACGGAACTTTTACACTCCATGCACCAGTAAATATATTTTAAAAAGATTATGTAAGTGCGCTGCAGTACCACCAGAGTTTGTCCCCTAAGTATATATATACACACATCACCTGGTCTGCTGCGTGAGCAGGTGCTCAGGATGCTGCAAATGCTTTTGCAACAATTTCCGCGGACTCGGCAACCTTTAGTGGAAACACGATATCACTCAGTGGCGTGGCCCAGCAAGTCAGCTACTACACCTCATACCCAGCCTCCAGGGCAGGTACACATTCCTCCATTTGCCATCCATTTGCCAACCTCCACTTCCTCCATTTCCCATCCATTTGCGAACATCCATTTCCTCCAGTTGCCATCCATTTGCCAACCTCCATTTCCTCCATTTGCCATCCATTTGCGAACATCCATTTCCTCCATATGCCATCCATTTGCCAACCTCCATTTCCTCCATTTGCCATCCATTTGCCAACCTCCATTCCTCCAGTTGCCATTGATTTGCCAACTGCCATGTTCTCCAGTTGTCAACCTGTGGTCTTGGGAGTTTCCATGCCATGTAGATGATCTTTGATATGCATTGCCATCTCCTGGGTCACCTACTTCCTGTCCCGCAACAGCCTGATATCATTAACAAGCCCCAAGGGCCGGAACTTGAGACCTCAAGTCACGTCCACGTTGGAGCCCATCAAGCTGTGGGACTCTCCGCATTCACACACACAAGTCAGACGGCCTGAGTCTGATGTCATGTGGGTCACATAGCCATTACGGCCTGAGTCTCATGTCATGTGGGTCACATGCCCGTTACGGCTTGCGTCTCATGTCACGTGGGTCACATGGCCATTACGGCTTGAGTCTCAGGTCATGTGGGTCACATAGCCATTACGGCCTGAGTCTCATGTCATGTGGGTCACATGCCCGTTACGGCTTGAGTCTCATGTCATGTGGGTCACATGCCCGTTACGGCTTGAGTCTCATGTCATGTGGCTGACATTGCCGCTTCCCAAGGCGTCTCGTGGCAATGGTGGCCTGAATCTCTGAGATTTTACAAATCGCGCTGTTGTGAACACCTTCACAATGACGCGAAGGCGCACGGCAACTCCCAGGAAGCTGATTGGGTTTGATTAGCAGCAACATGGTGCTTGCATCATACTATCAGTGGTCCCAAATGTTGATGTTTGCATCGCATGTGGTAGCATCGTATTAGCATGTCTATATGATGTGGGAAGAACAACAATGCCAAATTGAGTGGCCATCTATTGTCAGCATGCCAGCGAAGGCTGGGTACCCAAGAGATCAGTCCCCTAGCAGTTGCTCATCCGCCTGGGAAGCTGGGGCCAAGGGGGGAGCAAATCAATGAACCTGACGCTATTGCAAGCTTTTCATTGTGGACTTTTCTATTTCATCCTCCTTTCAGAACCCAGCAAATCTACCCATTCTCTTTCTTTTTGGGAATGAAGAAAGACCTTTGACTTTTCTTTCAACCTGAACGACTGCAAAGAGAGAAAGGGTCTGGCAGCAGCAACATGCTTATGAGGTGGTGGGGGATGAGGGCAGGTAGCTGGCTGACGCAGAACGTTGCTGACAAGTTCATCAATGGGCACTGGCTGGGGTAGGGCCCCCCCCCCCTCCCCGAATTTGGTTTGGGCAAGAACGTCCACCAGGCCTGTCACCCCGTGCTTTTCTCCTTTTTGATTATTCTCCAGCAGATTCTGTGTGCGGAGTGGATCAGCTTGTGTGTTAGTGTCTGAGTGCACGCGTGCGCGGGTATGAGCTGTGGGGTTGTTGGGGTGTGTGGGGAGGGGGTCTGGGGGGGGGGGTTCTGTGTGTCTGAGAGATAGGGGGGCGAGGGGGAGAAAGAGGGGGAGAGAGAGAGAAGATAGAAGGGGGCCGGGGTGGAAGGGAGAGAGAGGGGGGAAGGGGAGAGAGAGAGAGAGAGAGAGAGAGAGAGGAGAGAGAGAGAGAGAGAGAGAGAGAGAGAGAGAGAGAGAGAGAGAGAGAGGGGGGGGGGGAGAGTGAGTGTGTAAGTGAGAGTGAGTGTGGCGTGTGAGTGTGGGTGTGAGTGTGGGTGTGGGTGTGAGTGAGTGTGTGAGTGGGTGTAAGGGTGTGAGTGTGAGTGTGAGTGTGTGAGTGTGAGTGTGTGGTGTGTGTGTGCGGGGGGGGGGGGGGGGGGGGGAGGAGATGCTGGTGTTCCAGACACCTCCTAAAGAACTGACAGAGTCGGGACATTGGAGTGTAATGATAGTGTTGATCTGGAAGCCTGCTTGACATGGTGCAAACGGGGTCTCAACATGGAGTTCACGTTAGCCCTGCTCATGATCTGCAAAACATTCCGTCCCACCCTCAAGGGGACCAGATTTCCCCTTCCTGTGTATCTGCAGGTCTTGCCCCTTGTCTCATTACGTTTGTTGTCCCCATAATCTCTCTCTCTCTCTCTCTCTCTCTCTCTCTCTCTCTCTCTCTCTCTCTCTCTCTCTCTCTCTCTCTCTCTCTCTCTCTCTCTCTCTCTCTCTCCCACCCCCCTCTCTCTTGCTCTCTCCCTCTCTCCCTCTCTCCCCCCCTCCCTCTCTCTCTCTCTCTCTCTCTCTCTCTCTCTCTCTCTCTCTCTCTCTCTCTCTCTCTCTCTCTCTCTCTCTCTCTCTCTCTCTCTCTCCCACCCCCCTCTCTCTTGCTCTCTCCCTCTCTCCCTCTCCCCCCCTCCCTCTCTCTCTCTCTCTCCTCTCTCTCTCTCTCTCTCTCTCTCTCTCTCTCTCTCTCCTCTCTCTCTCTCTCTCTCTCTCTCTCTCTCTCTCTCTCCCCCTCTCTCTGGGTGTGTGTTTGTGTATGTGTGTGTGTGTGTGTGTGTGTGTGTGTGTGTGTGTGTGTGTGTGTGTGTTCGCGCGTGCGTGGGCACAGGTGTGTGCATGCGACTTAATGTGTGTAACCACACGTGTGCATGCATGCGCGCCTGTGGGTGTGTGCATGTTTGCGTGTGTGCCTGTGTGTGTGTACGTGTGTGTGTGTGTGTGTGTGTGTGTGTGTGTGTGTGTGTGTGTGTGTGTGTGTGTGTGTGTGTGTGTGTGTGTGTGTGTGTCTGTGTGTCCGCGCGCGCGTGTTCTGCGAGTGTTTCCTGGTGAACAAAGGGAGGGCGGGGGCGGGCAGGGCGCCAGACGGGGCGCTGTATGCCTGGACTGAGAACGGTAAGAAGGTGGCCTTGATTTTGGGCTATTTGTCGAGTCCCAACTACAACTGGGATGGCAACACTCTCACCTTTAATGCACACGTTCTGGGCCCTGATGACAAGCTGGCGCGCACTTCTGGAGTGGCCAACTGGCTGCAGTCGGTACGCCTCCCCTTCTCCGGCGGGGCCTCCTTTGCCTTAGCTTGCGCACGGCAAGGCCCCCTTCCTTCTTAGCTTGCACATGGCCCCCTTTTGTCGTAGCTTGCGCTTTCTGTTTTGGTTTGTGCACGGCCCCCTTCCGTTTTGGTTTGTGCACGGCCCCCTTTCGTCTTGCTTGCGCACAGGCCCCTTCGGTTCTGATTATTGCACGACCTCCTTTCGTCTTACTTTGTGCATGGCCCCCTTCCAATTGGCTTACGCACGCCTTCCTTCCCTCTTACCGGCGCTCGGTCCCCTTCTGTCTTAGCTTGCGCACGCCCCACTTTTGTCTTCCACAAGACCTGCAGATTTTGCCTCTCAAGCTTGCTGGACTGCCTCGTGACACTCTTGTTTGCCTTAAAGATAAAGGGCGTCAACCACCTAGCCACGGCAAAGGGCTTTGTTACAGACTGCATCCATTCCCCTTATCTGTTTGTTTCTCAACCCTCCCCCCTTCTCTCTCTCTCTCTCTCTCTCTCTCTCTCTCTCTCTCTCTCTCTCTCTCTCTCTCTCTCTCTCTCTCTCTCTCTCTCTCTCTCTCTCTCTCTCTCGCTCTCTCTCTCTCTCGCTCTCTCTCTCGCTCTCTCTCTCTCGCTCTCTCTCTCTCTCTCTCTCTCTCTCTCTCTCTCTCTCTCTCTCTCTCTCTCTCTCTCTCTCTCTCTCTCTCTCTCTCTCTCTCTCTCTCTCTCTCTCTCTCTCTCTCCCTCCCTCTCTCCCTCCCCCTAACCCCCCCCCCACACACACACACACAGTTGGGTGTCAACGTTCCTCCAGGACTTGACTCTCTGACGGGGCTGGTGAGGGGGCCAGGGCGCCGCCAAGAGCGACTACATCCTGACAGCGGCACCCTCATACCCGCTGTACAAGGTGGCCATTGTGCTGGACCTGCGCTTCGCGCCCTCCGACATTTCCAAGCAGCTCGTCATCCCCCCAGGGTGAGTGTGTTACCTTACCCCAGCTGCGTGATCACCTGTTCCCTTACGGCAGCTACGTGCTTACTTGTTACCTTACCACAGCTGCATGCTTACCTGTTACCTTACCACAGCTGCATGCTTACTTGTTACCTTACCACAGCTGCGTGCTCACCTGTTCCCTTACCACAGCTACGTGCTCACCTGTTACCTTACCACAGCTGCCTGCTCACCTGTTACCTTACCACAGCTGCATGCTTACCTGTTACCTTACCACAACTGCATGCTTACCTGTTACCTTACCCCAGCTGCGTGCTCACCTGTTCCCTTTCGGCAGCTACGTGCTCACCTGTTACCTTACCACAGCTGCATGCTCACCTGTTACCTTCCCACAACTGCATGCTTACCTGTTACCTCACCACAGCTGCGTGCTCACCTGTTCCCTTACCACAGCTCGAAAGTCACCGGCCATGAGCTCAGGATGCCATCCAATATCCGCACGTGCTTGCATGACCCCGTCCACCCTTGCCTTGAACCTATCCATCCCTGCCCTTTTGTTGCCCCCCCCCCCCCCCAAAAAAAACCCCTAAAGGACATACTAGGCATTGGGGGGTTTTCTTGTAAAGTCCTTTTCCTAAAAGGTTCAGACTTAATGTCAAAAGGACACGTCAGGCTTTTTTTCTGAAAGGACGTGATAGGCAGTTGGACATGGCTGACGACAGTGTGCACCCCGGCAGGGATGATTCCTCCATCCCGGACTCCGACTTGATCGCAGACAACATCCGCGTCGGTCCTTTCTGATGGCATGAACTCCAGAAACAGACGATAGGAAGAGTTGGGCTGTGTGGCGTCGTACGCGATGGCGGGGCAGATTCCTCTTTACATCATGTATGTGAAGAGATGGAAGACGCGGAAGCTTCTCGACGCGCCAAGATTTGACTCGTCAAGACCGCTTGCCAGCCTCCTATATTCTCCACCCCTGCTGCAAACCATGCTCCTCCTCTTCTTCCGCTTCTTCTTCGTCGTCTTGTTACTGACAGACGTCCTGCCGTGTGTTATGCGACAAGAACCAGAATTTCCCCCTCTCCATTCCCGAAAAGCTCTTGTGGCAACGGCCCATGGAGAGGGTGGTGTCCTGCAAACTGGTGTGCGTGTGGGGCACGCCACCTGCGCTGCACATGTGATGCTGCAGTACGACTGGGATCTTCCACGGGCCGAAGCGCAGGACAGGATGCCATTTTCTTTTAATTTTATTTTTTAACTGCTTGGTTTCTCTTGTGACATGGCTGAGCCTCAGTGCCATTGTGTTGAGCCTTGCTCTGAATAGAAGTTTTTTCAGTGTACAGCGTTGTCATGCGCCCATAGGGCCAGAAAGCCGTGCGGTTGTGCTCGAGTTTCACATTTCTCTCGTGTCTGGACGGCCAAACTCGAGCGACGCGTGTTGAGTGTCATATCGATGTTGATCTGAAACCTGCTTGTCTATTAAGAACACAGGCATTCGCTTTTTCTTGCCCCCCAAGGCTCTACCTCGTTTGGGAGATACAAACACCCCGGACGCCTGGTTGTTTAGCAAATCAGACACTTCAGGACCGAGATGGCCATCGCGGCATGATCTGGGACGGTCAAATGCCCCATGCCATCGAGACTCCGTCCAATCAGGTTGGCAGAAGGCCCCATAGCCCATGGGCTAGCCAATAGGCCATCAGGGGGTTCCGGGTCACGTTGACTGGGACCCTGGGCCCCTCATGGCCTATGGCCCATATTGGGCCTTCAATACGAGTTGTCCACGACTAGGGTAGGGACTAGAAATGCCAAGACCAGTCGTCGTTTGGCGATGGGAGGGATCATATCCTCAGAGATGGGGGCCGCCATCTCGATCTGGGGTCCCCGGGACCAAGCTTGGCCAATCGAATCGTACCCGAATTGGTGACATGTAACGGGCGCGGTACAATTGGGACTAGGACGAAGCAACCCCTGGAGGAGCGGAAGATGGTCTCCATTGATTGTCTGTCCAGCAAGACGGGCCGGAGTTGCTCCGGACCACGTTCCGGTCCCAAACTGTCCCTCCTCTGAACTCGCAGATGTACTGTTTCAGAACAAGAAGCCTGTACAGACTAAGCAGACTAGATGTACTTGGTGTACAATACATGCACGGACCCCCGGGGGCATTTTTATTTCACACCGGACACGTGAGACGTTTCACACATTTGAGTGAATTCGGGGGACATTTGTTTTTACCCAGTTTTCTCTAAATCCAGTGCGCCTTGCGGTCAGCTGCAGAGGCAAGGTCTTGTGCCGTTGTGCGCCTCTGGGGTGCTTAGGCATTATCCGTTTGGAGTCGTCAGGCTTCCTGCGCAAAAGGTCTAGGTCTTTCCAAAAATGGCGCCAAGGTTTTGGACTTCCAAAATCCTGTTGCGAGTGTGGCAAAGGGCTTCTCAGCGGCATCAAGTTCTCCAGTGCAAAGGCAGAGTTTCCAAGTGAATTGGCAGGGCTGCAGTTGTGCGGTTGTGGGTCAATGCACTTAAAATTCTAGGTAAAGCTTAAAGCTATTTTTGTAAAAGAGCTGCTGTCCCATCCCAATTTTCCCACCCCATCTTCATAATGGGTGTGCATGCCCCCAACACCCGTGGCTGATGCTTCCAACACAAGGACTTCTTAAATCTTTTCGATGGGAATGCCTACAGCCAGACAACATGATGTCAAGAAGTGAAACCTTGACAAAAGTAGCACTGCATCTTCCAACAGCCAGATCAGCACAAACGCCTCTATTAATGGCCGCAACCACGAGTTTTGCAAAAGATAGGGTTGTGGTTTAAACCAAACTTCCGACTTTACTATCTCATCAGCCTTAACAGGCCCGAGTGATTTCTCACCATCCTCCTAATCTGCTGATGTCAGTAGCATCTGGCGGCTGGACAGATGGAACCACCTGTTGTTAGGAAAAACCAGGACACCTATCTCACTCCTACCTTCGGCCTCAAGTTTAAATTAGACCACTCCTAAGTCCGCATCTACAGTGTCCATGCCTAGATCTCTGCAAGCTTTGACAAGTGAAGGTCAACATGCGGGCCTATGAGCCACCACTACGCTCTTATATTGCACCAACAAGCTCCTCAAAGACTTCCAGCCATATTGCACCCCACGGAATGGGTTCTCACAAAGAACTTCCTGAGAACTTCTCAAGACAAGGAGCTCCTCGATTAGAGCCAGCCACATAAACATTTCGAAACACCCAACTGCCTCACAACCGTACGGCAATATCATTGTAAGTTCTTTTTTTGCATCTTTGTAGAACTTGATATCACTGTGTACTTCGTATGACATGTCGATGGCTTCCACAGACTGAGTTAAAATTTAAAAAAAAAAAAAAAAAAAAAAAAAAAAAAACACCCTTGAGAACATGGAGCATCAAGCGCCTATAGGTCAAGAAGCACGGTTTAAAAGCGCTTTGGCAGAGTTCTATACCGCATTTGCTGCACCACGCCAGCCATCAGACCCTGCCTAAACCGGCCACCGCAGTCCATAACCACACCACAATATAGCAGTCCAACCACCCTCTTGAGTCGTGCAGAGGATGCTGCAGTAAAATTCCATATTTCTGTCTTCGAGACGGAAAGGACTGGGCATATCTTCCACATGTGGCCAAGACTTGCAACAGTTTTGATAAAGAGAACCCAGCAACTCATGATTAGAGCTCAACTCAAAAAACGAAGATCACTTGTAACAGGGCCCCATCACTTTAGTCCCTCCAAACACAATATTTTGCCATTCCTCACCCAAGGAATCACTCCTCGCAATAATCATCTGCTGCTTCCCATGTACTGGCGGTACCAACCCCGCACCACGTCTGGGTCGAAGGGCTGATTGTTCGTCTTGCTGTACTCTCTCCAAATGTCTAGGTATTTCTCCTCGGTCAAATTCTGGGGATTTATACCGCCGCTGCCCCCACCCATGCGACCCATGCCCCCATGGCCTCCATCCAGGCCACCCATTCCATTGCTTCCTCCCATCATGCCCTGTCCATCCACACAACCAGAGTCATGGGCTTGACAGAAGGCGGGGTGCAAGGATCAGGCGATTGCTGCACGGTTCTTGACGATACCGAGATTTCTCACCCCACATCAGGAGTCACAAAGCAACTACTGTCACATCCTCTCGTCATGCAAAATGCCCATAGGAACTTCAGGATTCCACAAACTAAAACTGGGATGGGATTTGTTTTGGGGCAGGGGGGCGGGGGTAAGGGGATCACCATCTCTTTCTTGGATTTAATCCTTTGCGTTGCAGTCTAAATGCAGAATGCACAAGAAGAGCTACACTTCGGACTTTACAGTACAGAACAATGTCAAACAAATTGATGCCGCTCAGGCGGATTTCATTTCTGTACCATTGGTCAATGCCCCTAACCCCTTCTAAATAATGCTAGAATGTAGCATCACAATGCCCCTAACCCCTTCTAGATAATGCTAGAATGTAGCATCAAAAGGGCAAATACCTGTCCACTCATGGAATTGCCTCCCATCATCCCCATCGTGGAATTCATTCCCATCATTCCCTGAGGCATCCCAGGGTTGGTGCTGCGTGCACCAGGATGCAACTGTTTCCCAGCATAACACGTCTGTAAATGAAAGCTGCATTTCTTGGACGGGGCGCAGGCAGAAAGGATACCACTACTGTCAGAGAGACAGAGCTTCAGCCACATAACCTCTCAAAAACCAAATGAAATGGACTTACACTCAGAATAACAACCATGCGTTGGGTCACAAAAGGCTGCCTCAACACACACACACACACACACACACACACACACACACACACACACACACACACACACACACACACACACACACAGCCAAAAGGGAGAGCCGAGCACGATACACAAAAATTCAGCATCATGACAGACAGTGTCCAAGTAGTGAAACAAGCCATTAGTAACCAACATGCAAAGGATGGCAAAACCTGGAGAGATACCTCACCTTACTGTACATCTCCACATACTCATCATATGACATATTTGTGAAGTCCTTCCTTTCCCGGGAACGTGACCGCGATCTTGAGCGGCGTCGACTTCTGTATCGAGGGGGACTAGCGCTGGGACTTGGCGTCCTACTGGCCAACCCATAACGACAGATAATTACACGTCATTGTGGTACGGTTTCAGCGCCAAATGAGTTACAGAGTAATTATGATACTCTATCCTTAGCAGGCGCACACACGCACACGCACATGCACACACGCACGCACACGCACACACGCACGCACACGCACACAAGCACGCACGCACGCACACACACACACACACACACACACACACACACACGCACGCACGCACGCACGCGCGCACGCGCACACGCACGCGCACGCGCACACGCACGCGCACGCGCACACGCACGCGCACGCGGACGCGGACGCGCACGCGCACGCGGACGCGCACGCGCACGCACACATTCTCATGCATGAGCCACTGCGTCCCTCCACACTATTCAACACCAGAGCCTGGTTCGATCTCATCTGATGTTGCTTGCCGCTGGTAAGGAGACCTGGAAAGACACAATGGTAGAAACGGAGTCGCAAAATAGCTATAACTCCTACTAGAAACACCGAGAAAGAAACACACAGCCGTAGCCATGTTTTAACTTTTAAACGCATAGGATTGCAAGTATTTTCAGGCCATGTGAGGGGTATCATGCTGCACACCAGGTCCAGACGGTTTTCCAAAACCAAAATATAGGCTTCAAGGCAGGGCAGACCAGAGGGCAAAAGGCAAGACACAGCTGTACTCGTTATGAGACGGCATATCACAGTTCATGTGCCCATTATGCAACCGCACCAGTCAATGTCCAAGACGCACACAACCCAACACAAACTGGCACCTGTTCTTCAATCCAGGTTCCCACAAGCATTCAATCAAAGTGTCAGGGCAGACCTGCGCATGCGGTCACCCCGGTCGTCCCGTCGCGGCCTGGATTCGCGGTACACGCGATTCCGACCCCGATCGTCCAAGTCCATATATGGCGAACGTTCCCTTTCCGGGGAAGCTCGCATATAAGACTCCCGCATCCCAGGATAATCAGCAAGGCCTCCGGAGGAGCTCCGTGACGGGAAGCCGCCACGCATATTTCCGTCCATAGGTCCATGACCACTGAACATGTTTCCTGGAAGAGGATCCAAAATCATGTCTCTGCCAAGTCCACGAGGAGGAGCTCGAGGGCCAGGCCGTGGCCCAGGAGAGGGCAAGCGACTTCGCTGCGACTCTGGGCCAGGCCCCATTCTCCCCCTTGAGCCCAGGCCTGCAGGTGCATTCATGAAATTGCCGGGGTCGCCCAACCCAAAAGAACCAGGGCCACCAAAGCCTCCCAGGCCCATGTCCATGCCAGACAGGCGCCCCATTCCAGGTGGGGGACCCCCCATGCCAGACGGAGGAGGACCCATACGGGAACCCCCACCACCCGAACCACCACCAAAACCATCACCAAGTAACCCTCCACCAAGATAAGGATCTCCCAGCAATGGTGGTTGCATGTGCAGGCCCCCAAGCATTCCCATTGGAGGCGCCATCATTGGGTTGTTGAGTGCCATCATTGGGGGAGGACGCATACCCAACAGCGGAGGTGGGGGCCGAGGCGGTGGGCCCATGTTCCCTCGAAAAGGAGGCCGGCTAAATGGGCCACTCCGTCCAGATCCTCTCAAATGCAGCGGCGGGCCGCCTCCTGCCACCCAGCACAAAGCAGCTTCACCATGTCTAATGCCTTCGCCACTACTATACTGAGAGAGAACCAATGCCAGTCACAAACACGAGGCAGCAGACTGGATGCATTGTTAAGAAATGAGGATCATCAGGAGATTTCGAAAGTTCCGTTGGAGAAAAACCAACAGACTTATCAACATCAAGAAAAATAAGCTCCAGCATACAGCATAAGTTCCTCAAGGGAGCGTTTTATGCGTAACTTATGGAGTTTTCACGAACAAGCTTCAGCAGATGCAAAAACATTATTAACAAACATCAATGACCGACAGATACAAGCATCTAAGAGTACTTGTGCAAACTTGACAACTCTCATAGACAACCTTCATCGGCATCCAAGACGTTTGAGAAAAGAAGCGCAATAAAGTCTGTCTTCGCAACAACTGAATACAAATCAAGAGACTTTGTCACAGACCAGCATCATATGATCTAAGTTGCTCGTGAGACTCAAGCCTTGTCAGATCAAGCAGGTACACACAGGTCTTAGCAGGTTTGCTCACAACATCCAGCACACTTAGAACCACTTCTTCACAGGGAAACCATCAGAAGACGTACCCTTGAAATGAGTTTGTGATAGACGCATCTAGCAAGAGAAAACAACTTATCCATCTACAAGCTTCAACCAAATATTCACTGTTCAGGGGGGGGGGGGGGGACTCTCCAACAGCCAAGCTTCAGCAAAACCTCAATTTTCTCACTGACAAACTACAGCAAAACAAAAACTTTTCCAAAAACAACGTTCAGAAAGCACAATTTCCTCATAATCCATCTCCAGTCAAGGGGGTGTGTGTGTGTGTGTGTGTGTGTGTGTGTGTGTGTGTGTGTGTGTGTGTGTGTGTGTGTGTGTGTGTGTGTGTGTGTGTGTGTGTGTGTGTGTGTGCGTGTGTGTGTGTGTGTGTGCGCGCGTGCATGCGTGCGTGCACATGCGGCCAAAGACCCTCATTGTAGCTGGAACGCACACCATCTTGCCCAGCATCATTCACAAGATAGAGGAGATGCAGGCGGGCCACCTCAATCACAATCCCCACGCACAGGATAAGTGCACCATTCTCTCGAAAGACAACTTTAGAAGCATCTTAGCCAACCTGGGGCCTTGTCTTCGGGAACGTCTATGACATAAAGAAATAAAACTCGGACAACCTCTGAAAGCAATGGCTATCACATGTGGAGGGAAAGAAATGCACCTCCTCTTGCAAATGCTCGGCCAGCGGGCCGTTCTTCCTTCTCATTCATCAATTTTACCATCGCATCACCAATGTCTGCTGGCACCTCTTGCCCATCTCGGCAAAGGCTTACAGGTTTCCCGTCATTCAGAGGATTTGTCAGGCCATGCAAATCCCCAAAGCTCAAATCTGCTACTCGCTCCCAGCGTACTTGGAACGTTCCACCAACAGCCACAGATCCTTGCCATGGCTCATTTCCCTACATTTATCACCGCATTTTTCTTTACTATGCTCAAGACCTCCTAACCTCATAACCAAAACATGCTCTTCAAACATGAGGCACTTGGCATCAAACATGGACATACAAGGGCCCTGTTGAACCCAAGTGCCATATGGATGCAAAGGCAGCAGCACAAAACAATCCCACCACGTTGAGCATGCCCACAGGGAGACCTGAAACTCCATGGTTCATCCAGCCAAAGTCTTGTTCCATTAAGATGCTGACAATCCACCAGGACTATACCTTGTGCGAAGAGACACCGGATGTCATGCGTGCATATCCCTGGAAGTGGCCACTCTGAACTATAGAGAACAAGAGATAAACGGACGCCCCTGACCGAAAAGCGTCCTGCAGCTTCTCTTCATTATGTTTCTGCAGGAGCAAAAATGAGCACAGACATGAAAATCCATAGGTAGTTAGTCGGCACTAAATCAGCATGATCCAGGAACATACTCGTTTGTAATCGTGAAGACTTCTCCTTGTAAAATAACATTGCACACCTTATTCAACGCAAATAATTCACACAATTCCTTTGAAACAAACCATTCCGCCTTACATTTGTGCCCCCCGCCCCAACCCCAAACACCTCTGCTTGCAATAGAAGCCTCAAGCCCCCATTCCATGGAAGGGCCCTGTCCACTTTTGCTTTTAGTATGAAAAACCCGACCTCAGAAACATTCCCCAAATGAAAAGCCACTTTCAGCGTTTGACCCACACGGGATGGTCACTCTGCAATCTGATGGCAATACTGCTAGAAATATGGATACACCTCAACGCCAGCAGAGCTATTTAAAGCAGTTTTAAACGCCCACGCATACAGGTTTAACCCGTGAGGGCGGAGTCCTGATTTGCACAGATGGACATAAAGAAAAGCCTTTTTTAACAACAGACAGTTTGGAAAATCCAGCTGTGCCCATGTTCCACAATGGAACTGGCGTAGAACCATCCCCATGTTGCCCACCCAAAACCTGACTGAGATCAACTGTAATGTGTACTCCTTCAGACAATCCAATAACAAAGAAGAGGAAAAACAACGATGCACAAGTTATCTAAAAAATAAAAGCACCACTTGCATAAGGAACATAAACCCCTTTCACCCAACCCAGTACTACTAAGCGAGCAGCAAAGAATCAGGCAAACCAGAAAACTAGTCAGCTCTGTCCAAAATACATCTGACTAAAAACACAACGGGCGGATTGATAGTGTGTGGCAGCAGGTGCATCTCTCTTTAGATTGTCTCATTTAGCCAGCATGGGCGTCCACACAAATTATGAAAAACTATTCAAACGAAATCTTTAACAAAATCTTTGAAGGGTTTGGGAACTCTTTGAACAAATTGAAGTATCACTGCTTGCTACGGCCACGTTGGCAATGATCAACGCTGCCAACTCTGAGCTTCTATGTGTTGTGACTTCTTGAATTTTCTTCCCTTCGAGCTGGAGATGATAGAGCTGCTCCCAGTTCGTGGAGAGAAAACCCCACTTGAGTACCAACAAAAGCACAATTTGTTGGAGCCAGCACATTGCAATGCCCTCTCTGCAGCTGATATGCCTCACAAAATAATGAATGTCCAGCTGGCACAAACCCAATTCCAACAAGTCACAAACAATCATTTGAGAGGGTCCATAAATAAGCCTGTGTCCACCAAGAAAGGGTTGTGTGATGATGCAAACCTGTGTTGCCCACACGCCGTTGGCAATAGAGTACTCGACATTTGCCCCACTAACACTCTTCATGATGAAGTACCGAGCACTTTTACTCGAAGCTGTGGGGACGGCAACTGACTTCGGCCCCGTTGAAGATGCCAGCTTAGTAGCTGGCTTAGATGGTCCTTTTGTTGCACCTTTCGCATGCGGCGGAACTGGAATAGGGATGCGCTTCGCCTTGTTGCTTCCTGACTCTGGCCCTTTCCCCCGGCCGACTTTTTTCTTTGGTGGGCGCTCCTCCTTTTCGGGCTCAGGAGCAGACGTTACTGCCTCAACTTCCGCCATAGGTTCAGGTTCTAGTTCAGCCAGGTCGGCACTGTCATCTTTGAGCAAGTCAACATCCTCCGCATCTGCCATGATGTGGAAGTGTGGAGGGGCTGCTGGTAACGCAGTTCTTCAATTTAAAAATCGACCACTTATCCCCAGGCCGGAACCACTGAATAGTTGATGACCAGCCGGCCGTCGTTTCCAAAAGCCTGAAAATTCAAGTGAGCATTAGCTGGCATCAACGACAGCAGCATTTTCGAGCATTTTTGTCCTTAACTCGTACAGAGATACTCACCTTGTAAAGAACGCTTAACTCTTCATCTAACGATGGTGTAAAAGATTCCTTAAGGTAGACAAACTGCAAAAACAACTGCAAACGTCAAACTGGCAGAGCAGCAAGGAAAAGTAGCTCCCAAAATTCACCACCGCTAACGCTTAGACGAGGGCAGTAATGGGGACTAACTATCTGCTCCGATTTTGTCCGTTTACGCAGTAAATCCACCACAACAGCAAGCCTTTCCTGACTGTCCACCTGCAGATCCAGACCAGGAATCACCATCAGGTTCAACGATGATCTGATCCGATCAAGGACACATTCGCTATACCCAGCCATGAGGGACCAATACAAGGAGACAATCACCTTATACTTGTCCTTCCGCAGCTTCGGAGCGTCACCTACAGCACGAAGGTATACTGTAACTGCACCAAGCACCAAATCAGCCTCAGCTACGCGTCATATAACTCGAGAAGCCTTCACGACACAGCATGGACAAAAACCTATCAGCATCATCAGCAAACCGTCAGGTACAGTGCTTCTAACCTCTATCGTTAACTGTTGACATCATATGCCGCACTACACCAGCGAACCGGAATCCCACGCCACCGCAGTAGGCCGGTTGCAAACATCATCTTTCCTCACACATTGGCTATTAAGCACAGCACTCTGAAGACTATTTACGGCCCCCGACACAAGAGGATCACAGGAAACGGCTCGAGTGGTGTCCGCCGACTCGGAGACTTCTGTCCATGAAGGGGCAGGAAAGGGATTTAACGGATGAAACATCGTTCGTCACCAAGTGTGCCGGGTCGAGCACACTTCACATGTAAAAACAGGAGTGGAGCCTATTCTAAACGCATTCCATAAATCCATCATGCAGGAACGCGGAATCAAGGGGCCAAACATTTAGTATAAAGAGTGAAGCTTATCCCAACCGCACACCATAAATCGTGCATGCGGGAACGTGGAATCTAGGGGCCGAAAACAAAAGGTGGTTTAGTCAAAAGACACAGGGGGGAGGGGGAGGAAGGGAGGAAAGGGGGGGGGCAGAGAGAGAGAGCGAGAGAGAGAGAGAGAGAGAGAGAGAGAGAGAGAGAGAGAGAGAGAGAGAGAGAGAGAGAGAGAGAGAGAGAGAGAGAGAGAGAGAGGGGGGGGGTAAGAGGAAGGGAGGGAGGGTTCTACCACCCACTCTCAAATCCTACAACATCAATTAGCCTCTATTGCGTGAAGTCTTGTGAGCCTTCGTCTACTATCCCTCCTGCCAAGTCCTACCATATATCATAAGGGCCCGTACCTATCTGCACTTAAATAAGTGCTGTAAGGGCTCCATATGTACTCTTCTACCGCATGTTTTTCTTTACTGTAAGACATGTGTCATAGATTCCGTTGTATATTACCCAGTATCTGAAACTAGGCTTGAAAGCGATACAAGAAAAACTACAAAAATCAGAGCGAAGGAAAACGGGACAGGAAGGACAGGGAGAACACAAGAAAAGAGCAGAGCGCGAGAGTAACATGGGGACAGGGAGAGGGGACGGGGGGTGTTCTTTTCAAATGACACCGCTTGAAGAAATTTTGACAGCGACCGGCTACATTACTCCCTGCTATCTGCTGGTGTGCATGAGTCTCTCTGGACAAGAGTCTCGAATCCTTCTATAGCTATTCACAACCTTGGCCAGTTCTTCAGCCTCTAATAGCTGGACAGCTGTAGTTTTCTTCGTTATGCAAGTGGATGGAAAAAGCACATTGCATCTCCTTTTCTGTCCAAATGCACACTCATCTTTTCGATTCATGTTTCCTTTGAGACATGCATGTTATTAAGTGTGGCCAGACTTACAAAGCACCACTAATGTCGACAAACACAAAGACAGCAAAAACAGGCTCTGTTCAATTGAGGCCAATTTAGTAAATGACAACCCTCAGCCACAGCAATTGAAGGTGCTCTCCACTTGGCAGAAGCTAAAGCACGGATGAACAAGGACAAATACCGGGGGACCATCTATATAGATGGGCAATATATTCAAGGGCAAATGTCTAGAACTTTCGAAAGGATTTTGTCTGAGAAAATCTATTATACCTAGACACTAGTGCCACCAGTAGCTATATATGGCACTAGCACTAGTGGCTATATATCGCCACTAGCAATAGTGTCGTGTGCGCACTAGCCTCGAGATGTTGAGGTTCTAGAAGATTTGCCTACAATTGCAAACGTCGACCACACAAAAGTCTGAGCAACTGTTATTGCAAACACATCAACCTCGATCCATCCAACTACCTAGTTGAAATTCATGCAAAAATTGACTGTACAGAGCATCCTTGATTCTCATACCACTACAAAGTACTGACTTCTGGGGGTGTACGGGCACACAACCTAGGCCTTCTATCTGCTGTTTTATGAACATATTCACACTAATACCTTCACCTGACAAACGTTTTACAGACAGTTTATAAATTAGGTTTGACTGACATTCAGATTGAAAGTAGAGCAAGAATGAACCCCTAACCTGAAAGTCTTCGTGCTGATTCGAGACTCAGTCACATCTTGCCGGACAAGCTTGCAAATTCCATTGCCACGGGAGGGCTAGTAAACCCCCAAAAGGATTGACTAATGGCGAACAAGCACGTGACTCCAGATCACGAATGGACAATCAAGGATATTTCAGGTGAAACAACGGGGGAACAGGCTAGGTGATATAGAAAACCAAAGGATAGGATTCAAACAAGCAACTGAGGAAACCATTAGGTGGGTCCCTCCCTCTTGACTGATATACCCGGGGGACGGGTGGCTCTACGCACCTTCATTGGTGTTAGTGGCCGTCGCCACTGGTTTTGGTAATATAAGACGATATTGCGAGTTTCGAAGCATGGAGTTTGGTGCCAGAGCACCTGGGAGATTTTCAGGGCAGTTCGAAGCCTGGGCAGCGAACTTAGAGGCCCCAGACGAGCTTGGGGTGCAAGCCCCGCCGAGTAAGACGTTATGTAGCGTGCTGTTAAGCAGGGAGGGAACCCCACATAAGCTTTACGAGGTGGCAGCGGTTCATTTCGGCGACATTGATGCTCTGACGCAAAACCAGTTTGTAAAGTTAGTCTGTAAGACGGCGGTTCGGTCCCCAGGGGACGCTCCGCACACTGTGGTTGTGGTGCATACTAGTCTGGTCAGCGCAGGTCGCGAATACTCTGAAGCTGTGCTTAAAAACCCAGATGCAGTAGCACAGTTTGATCCTGAGAGGGTACTATTGACTCCTCCATCAATATTCGATAGGCTAGACCGGGTTTTTGTCACGAAGATAGAACCGCCGGCAGTGTGGGTGGGATACAGCGCACAGATTGCCAGGCAAAGTCTTGGTTCGCCGCCAGCGAAGATAGCAAAAAAGATAAAATCCAAAGAGAAAATCGAAGGCCCAAGCAAGAGATCAAGAAGCCGCTCAAGCAGTGCGTCTTCGTCACAGTCCGAAGAGGACAGAAAGAAACCTCGAACTGAAGCAGAGAAAGTGGCCCGAGCCAACAAGGTAAGTTATTGTTAAACACGGCAATTTCGGTTGGCTGAGGATTGTGTTATTTTGGCCCAAGGGCATGATTGATTGTGCAGCTGCAAGAAGTTAAACCTGTGTGGCATGCTAACGCTGTGAGACCTATCCAGGGGAGCAAGGGACCTGAAGTGTGCAAAAGTAAGGATAGAATTAGTGGTCGTGAGCGGTGAGTGTTGAGAGAGAGAGGTAAACCAGGTTAGCTAAGTAAGGGAGGCATATCCCTTGGAGAGGGGGGAGGAAAAACGGTGCTGCGAGGGCAGGGCAGCAGCGTGTGCCAAAAGGGGAGTGGAGTAGCTTACAGAAAGGATGGGGCTGGAGGGCAAAGACCAGCCAGGGGACTTGAGCTGGGAAGGGTGGGCTGTGACCCTGGAGGTAAAGGTATAAGACGGTGCTGCCAGGTAGGGGCAGCGGGAGATGCCCAAGGGGGCTGGATCCTCGTGGAGAGAGGATGGAACTGGATAATAAGGTGCCCAAGGGGGCTGGATCCTCGTGGAGAGGGGATGGAACTGGATGGTAAGGTGCCCAAGGGGGCTGGATCCTCGTGGAGAGAGGATGGAACTGGATGGTAAGGTGCCCAAAGGGGCTGGATCCTCGTGGAGAGAGGTTGGAGCTGGATGGGATTGGACCAGCAAGGCAAACGGAAGCAGGGAGGTTGATTAAGACAGAGCAGCCCTTGTGAACTAGGTAGGCTTAGCACACAACTGTACAGCAAATTTAAGGCCCAGTGACGTTGGTTATTGAACACACATAGATGTACTTGCAGTCACATAACCACATAAAGAATGTAGGTGTTGATACGTGGTTGAAAAATCCTGGCGTTTAACCAGCAAGACAGCCAGTACAAGGTCTTGACATAAGGTACAAAAAAAAAAAAAAAAAAAAAAAAGGTACAGTGAAGGTAAGTGATACTGCTATGCTGGATTACAAACAGGCGCGCTGTACAGAAATACACATAGAGGTGGTTGAAGATCACAGTCACCAACTCCTCAATAAAGCTAGTGAGGAGGGGTGCCAGGGGTTGGGCAGGTTAGATGGTAACAAGGCAAGGAATAGCAGAAGGGACCAGCTAGGTGCTGGTATCTGCTATGGCAGTGCAATGGAGGCTGAGGTAAGCCAGGGGCGCAGGGCAGCGCCAGGGACAAAATCAAGGCCTTGGAGGAGAGAGTGGCACCAGCTACTAAGAACGAGAATAGAGAGAGATGGCGGGAGCTGGCCAGGAGGGCAGCAGAACTGCGACAGGACTGCAGTAAGGCTTACAGGAAGACGGAAAGGGGCGCGACGGACCTGTACAAGAAGGCGCTGGTACTGGCTGCAGATGAGCTCAAGCAGGGCAAGAACCTGGTCAATGGAGAATATGCAGACTTGTCGATAGAGGCCTGGTTTTCAGATATGAAGAAGCTTGAAGCCAAGGAAAAGGTAAGTGATTAGCCAGCCACGGGATAGTGCGCAAGTTTCAGAAGTCTGCTAGGTTAAGAGCAGAGAGAGAGAGAGAGAGAGAGAGAGAGAGAGAGAGAGAGAGAGAGAGAGAGAGAGAGAGAGAGAGAGAGAAGGGGGGGGGGGTTTCAGAACTATGCAGGCCAGAACAACGTTTCCACAAATTCATGCACGTTTATATCCGCGTGATTAATTTTTAAATGAAGCCAGTGGTGAGGCTGGAGGAATGACTCTCTACGTTGGGCGTCGCACTTAGACAAAAGGTTGCATCTGCAGGCGGTCTAGAAGGTGGTAGCTGTAACGTACTTCCGGATACGTCCACCCGTCGGATACGGGTCTCACGTGGTCTTCGACCACGAGGGTGCATACGACTCGGTATGCACCTGTGTGAGGTCATTCTCACACGAGCCTTTGTGTTAGATCTTGCATCTAGCCCTTGTCTTCGTGAATTTCCTAGATCATTACATTTGTTGGTATCGGCGAAAATCTATTCTCTGTACTTTGTCCGTGCTGCACTATGGCCGAGCTCGTTTTGCCTCGCGAGTCTACAATCGAATTTATCTTGGCGAACGAGCCATCTTTCACGAAATCGGAATATGTGCCTACATCAACTCTCGCGACTGTACCAGATTTTCTTCGGAAGGAATTCCGTGTACCTGTGGTTGCGGGGACGAGTTCGTCTACGGCTTTTTGGTTCTGCGTGCAGGAATACGAAACCTATGATGATCTTTCTGTTGTCATATCTGATGTACAGGCAAAACTCTCAGAGGCCACTGCCTCTCTCCGTCAGCGCCACGCCTCCTGGCTGGCTGCTCACGCGAGCTCCTACATGGTCGCACCCACGGCCTTTGGCGCAAACACAGCGTTTGCCGCCCATCAAATTGCCATAAGGGACCTCCAGTCCGCAACGAACACTTATTGGGATTATAAGTTTCTGTTGCGTGACTTGGAGGGGCCAATTCCCTCCTACGCAGGGGACCTCACGGTGGCGCTTGAAGCCCATCGTGAAGAAACCAATGCCCGGCTTACGGTAGTCGAGGGCGACGTCCGATCCATGAAGGACACCCTCTCAGAGCTCCGCGACTTGTTGCTCAAGGGTACGCCTCCGCTTACCCCGACTACCGAGCTTCCTCTCAATCCGGAATTCCCTCTCGATTACGACCAAATCAATCGGAGTTCCTTCCCTTCCAAGCCTATTCGTGTTCCACCACCCAAATTCGATGGGTCCAAGGAAGGTACCAAGGTCACCACCTGGTTTGAGCAATTTGACGACTATGCCTCTCTTATGCACATTGCACCAGGTGACTTAGTCGCAAACGCTTCACTATGCTTGTCGGGTCGTGCAGCCGAGCAATGGGCCTTCATGAAAAAGTCTCTCACTCAGCGGGGACGTGATCCTAGGGACTTTTCCACCTTCAAAACTGAAATGCTTGCTCAGTTTGTGGAGGGTAAGGTCGAACACACTGTTCGAGTTCGTCTCGCACGCTTACGACACACCAACTCTGTTGCTTCCTATCATGCAGCTTTCAGGGCAATCATGGTAGAGGCAGTTCAACACCCCATCTCGGGGCCAGAGGCTTGCTCAGCTTTTCGCAATGGTCTCAAGCCAGCTGTCTACCAGTTGGTCATGAGGGATGCCATGGCAAAGGATGAGTTCGAGCACCTTGACGTGGTAGTCAAGGCTGCCAAGGAAGCTGAGGATCTTCTCACTGTCCTTGCAGGTGGCTCTCACACTGACCACCGCAGGGAGGGTGGTCCACGTGCGGATAAGCGTCGCGCGCCACCCTTGGCCACCAAGCCTGCCAAGAAGCCTGCCCTCAACCTGCCTCCCAAGGCACTCGCTGAAGAGGCGGCCAAGTGGGCCAAGAAGGGCCTTGCTGAGGCCCTCTTCCACAGGCGCAACTCTGACGGGCGCTGCATCAACTGCGGCGTCCACGAGCACGACACCGCGTCTTGCCCGCATCCTGACGTTGTCTTGCCACCTTCTAAACGCTGAAGGTCTGGGCCTTCAGTCTCTCCTGCAGCTCATGCAGATGTAGCTGGAATAAGTCCGGTTCCTCCTACACCCAGTTCTCACTCAGATGAACTACCTGCACCACCACTTCTAGCTGCACATGCTTTCCATCCAGACCCTGCTGTTCAAGACCTCACCATGGTCTTTGCTGGGCAGGTGTTGGACCAGCATGGCCACATCCTCTTCGACTCCGGGGCGGCGTGTAACGTCATCAGCTCTGCCTTCGTGAAGAGGCATGCATTGGAAGTGTCCCCACGGGGAGATGTGCACCCACAGCTACAACTAGCCAATGGGGCACGCGTCAACCATATGGGCCAAGTCACAGTGTCCGTTACCGTCCAAGGTCAACGTTTCACAAGGGTTCCTTGTGTTGTGTTAGACTTAGCTATGGATTGGACTCTCATCTTGGGCAACCAGTGGTTACGTCGTTGTCGTGCTAGGTTGGACTTCGATGAGCTGACCATCAGAGGTTACACGAACAAAGCAAAGCCATTTGTTTTACAGTGTGCACCTTTGGACAAGCCTTGCCCTGGCAACCTGTGTCAGGACACTAAGGTGTTGGTCATCTCTGCAGTGAAGGCTAAACGCTTAGTCCGTTCTGGATGTAAGTCTTTCCTTTCCACTGTAACCAAAGTCGATGAGTCTGCCATGTCTGGACCATCTCTGGTCGATGATATACTCAAGGAGTATGCTGATGTCTTTCCAGACGAAGTACCTGGGTTACCCCCAGACCGTCCTGGAATCTCTCACACAATCCCTCTGATTGACCCACATGGCAAACCTCCTTCTCGACCACTCTACCGTCTCTCTCGCGCTGAATTCCTTGAAGCCGAGAGACAGACCAAACTGCTTTTGGAAAAGGGATCCATAGAGCCCTCCACGTCACCATATGGAGCACCTATCCTCTTTGTCCAAAAGAAAGACGGGAGCTTGCGCATGGTCATCGACTATCGCGCACTTAACAAACTCACTGTCAAGAACAAGTACCCTATGCCACGCATAGATGATACTCTTGACCAACTCCAAGGCTCCACTGTCTTCACCAGTCTGGATCTCACCTCTGGGTACCACCAGATCCGGATCACTGAGGAGGATGTTCCGAAAACTGCTTTCAGGACTCCTATGGGCTTGTATCAATGGAAAGTCTTACCCTTCGGTCTCACCAATGCACCAGCCACTTTCCAAACTGCTATGAATACAATCTTCCGCCCATACCTCCACAAGTTTGTCTTGGTTTACTTGGATGATATCCTCATCTATAGTAAAACCCCTGAGGAGCATCGTGAACACCTGCAAAAGGTTCTGGACCTTTTGCGAGAGCATCAGCTCTATGCCAATCTCAAGAAATGCTCCTTCGCCCAGCCCGAAGTCACATACTTGGGTCATGTGGTGTCTGCGGATGGAATCAAAGTTGATCCCCGTAAGACAGCTGCCGTAGCTGATTTTCCTACTCCTAGGAATCTCAGTCACCTACGGTCCTTCCTGGGCTTAGCCACCTACTTCCGCAAGTTCATTCGTAACTTTGCGGTGCTGGCTTCCCCTCTCCACCGCCTTTCTCGTAAAGGTGTGGCTTGGGTCTGGTCCCCTGCTTGCGCTGCTGCTTTCCAAGCCATCAAGCAAGCCTTGACCACTGCTCCCTGCCTAGCTTTCCCTGATTTCTCTCAACCATTTGAAGTGCACACTGATGCCTCCCTTCATGGGCTCGGGGCCGTGCTCTATCAAAATGGTCGTCCAGTGGCCTTCGAAAGCCGAGGTCTTACACCTGCGGAAATCAACTATGCCACTGGGGAACAAGAGCTCCTGGCTGTGGTGCACGCCCTCACTGTCTGGCGCTGCTACCTTGAAGGTGCTCCTGAGTTCCGGGTCGTCACAGACCACAAAGCCATCACCTACCTGGACTCGCTTCCTACCCTTAGCCGACGTCAAACACGTTGGGCTGAGTTCCTTTCCAGGTTCCACTTCCGTTGGGATCACGTTGCTGGCAAGTCCAATGTGGTAGCTGATGCCCTCAGTCGTCACCCTGCCCTCGGCAGTGATTACACTCCACCGTGTGGCTTTGTCAATGCCATTGTGGCATCTGGGGTCTTAGCACCCCCTGACTCTCCCTGTCTACCGAGTCCATCCCTATCTGCCGTCCTCCGTTCCGGTGTGACTTCAGGGGGGGGAGAGCCCACGAGCCTGTCATGGAAAGACAAGTTCGTGCAAGGTTATTCTTTGGACCCATGGTTCCAGGATGCTGACAACTTGAAGGGTCTCCTCTCACACGAGGGTCTCTTCCTACACGACGGCAAAGTTGCCGTACCCGATGCATTTGGGTTGCGAACCCTTCTCCTTAAGGAAATGCATGACAGCCCATACGCTGGACACCAAGGTGTTCGGAAGACCCTGAAGCTCATAACCCGCCATTACTGGTGGCCTTCTATGACTCAGGAAGTGGAGAGGTATGTCACCACATGCCATCTGTGCCAAAAGAACAAAGCCAGGAACCTCAAACCAGCTGGTCTCCTGCAACCTCTGGGCTTACCCTTTGCTCCTTGGCATACAGTCACGATGGACTTCATCACACAGCTACCGTCCACTGAGCGCGGCCACGATGCCATCTTCGTCATCGTGGACAAACTCTCCAAGATGGTCCATCTGGTGCCAACCACGTCGCGAGCGACAGCGGAGCAAACGGCGCGCCTGTACGTTGACAACGTATGGAAGTTGCATGGGGTCCCCCAAGTGATAGTGTCTGACAGAGATCCACTCTTCACCAGCCACTTCACCAAGGCTTTGTGCGAGATACTCGGTACCAAACAGGCCATGTCCACTGCCTACCACCCTCAAACGGATGGTCAGACAGAAAGGACCAACCGGGTACTGGAAGACATGCTACGCATGTACGTGTCGTCCAGCCAAACTGACTGGGATACCAAGTTGTCCTGCGCCGAGTTTGCGATCAACAACGCAGACCATGAGAGCACCGGCACTACGCCATTCATGCTCAACTACGGGCATCATCCATACCTCCCAGCCACGCTCCTACCCAACCTACGGGTTCCGAGCGTAGCCGGCTTCGTTCAGCGCATGCAGCGTTTGATCAATGAAGCTCGGATGGTACACCGAGTAGCCACCAACCGACAGGCACAGGCAGCCAATACAAAACGTAGGGATCTCCAGTTCTCACCAGGGGATTGGGTCCTTCTGTCCTCCAAGGACCTACGTTTTAAGCAAGGCACTCCAAAACTCCTCCCTCGTTGGGTAGGTCCATTCCAAGTCCACAAGCGCATTGGCAAACAAGCTTATGAGCTAGTTCTGCCTGCACGCTGGAGAATCCATGATGTCTTTCATGTATCCAAGTTGGAACCCTACCGTAGGGATGGATCAGTTCAACCACCGCCTCCAGCGGAACTTCTCCTTGGAGAAGAGGAATACGAGGTGGACTCCATCATAGCCCACCGTCGTGTCAATTCTCGAAATCCCGCCAAGTACGAGTACCTCGTCCAGTGGACAGGTCACTCTCCGGAACACAATACTTGGGAACCACAAGGGAATTTGACCAATGCTCCTGAAGTGCTCAAGAGGTACTGGGACACAGTCGGTCGCGACGCATCGACATAGGAGGCTCATCAGCGGCCTTGAGCCCCCGCGCCTGCGGGAGGGTCGTGGTTATTTAGCCGCATACTCGAGTGCACCGAGTATCCTTCCGACTTGCAGGTCAAGTGCTAGCCTTCCTAAGCCCACTCCCTCGAGTCCCAGCATAAGCTGTGTCTTACTGCTGTAGTGATTTAGCTCTTCGAATCAGTGGCGTTTGGCCTGTGGCCGGCGTTACCCCGTTCACTGCGGGCTTATTACTCAGTACACCCAAGGCAAGTTCGAACCCAAGTCCTCGGGCTTGGTGTCTTCGGGTCGTCGCTCATCAGCTCACCATCTTGTGGATGTGTTACAGTGAGCCTTCCACACTCACCCTTTGTTAGCCTCCCAGGAGCTCGGCTAGCTAAGAGGGGGAGAAATGTAACGTACTTCCGGATACGTCCACCCGTCGGATACGGGTCTCACGTGGTCTTCGACCACGAGGGTGCATACGACTCGGTATGCACCTGTGTGAGGTCATTCTCACACGAGCCTTTGTGTTAGATCTTGCATCTAGCCCTTGTCTTCGTGAATTTCCTAGATCATTACAGTAGCTCAGGTAGTAGAGAGCTGCAAGGAAGCAACCTCATACAATTTTCTCTATGGTAGCAAGCGTCCACAGACACTTAGGAATTATGGGAGTGCAGATACAACAGCAATGCCAGAGTTGCAGGTTAATAGGCTGGATGGGCTAAGAGGGCAAGCAGTAGGAAGGTCAGGAGCACATGAGGGGGTATAACTGGGAAAGTCACACCGGTTGGTGCAGGGTAAAAATGTCATTTAGCATGCAGGGGTGAGAAAAACCTTGGCTGCAAAGGCTGGGATGAGGAGGTTGGCTGGCTGGTGCAAGGCAGGTGACTGGAGCCCCTAGGGGCTAAGGGAAGGGCGCGCTAAACATGACTGCTTGCGACCAGAGGGACACTTGGGTTTATTGTATTTGAAAAACATAGTTAGTTGTAGGGGAAGTGGGCACAGAGGCAAGCGAGTGGGGTCCGGACGGTGGACGATCGTGAGAGAGAGTCGGTGGGGAGACCTCTCGGATTCCCACGGATAAGGAAGGTTGGCAATGGGTGCAAGGATGCAAGGCTAAGGAAAGAAATATGGTACAAGAATGGCGCGGGATGCAGGCTGGAGAGATAATTGGCTTGCTGGACTACTTGTTCGCCGAACACTGGGAGCTGCACTGCGCCCAGTTAAGGAAGCTGGCCTCAGAAGCTGGGAAGGAACAATTTGCAGCTCAACTGCTGGCGGTAAACGTTCAACGTACCGCATCCGTGCCAAGCTACATACCCAACTACAGGCCACCGGCAGGGAGAGGCCGTGGATTCCCGGCGGGTGGGAGAGCACGCAAGGAATTGTTTAAAGGAGGGTACGACCTTACCCATTATCCCAATGCCAAGCCAGAGCCCACACACTGCTGCAGGGGCTGGTGGCTGGATGGAGAATGTAATGCCACTGCAGGGATAGAGGGTTGCAAATTTCAGCATGCCCCTGCCCACAGAGGTCAGGGGATGGCATCTACGAGTGCCCAGCCAAGGTTATAAAAGGTGAGCGAGTGTCAATGGGAGATTTGGAGGTTGGAGAACCTGGCTGGAGGGAGGCAGGTTGGGCAGAAGCAGCAGGGCAGCATGCTGGGACTGGCAGTGAGCAGGGGCAAACGCCACAAGTTGCCAGATGCGCAACAGGGCTTGCCAGGGGCCTACCAAAGATAGATGTTGAATGGGAAGAGGTGCAGCATGCGTTAAGAGCGTGGCAGGAGGAAGGCGTGTCTGCAGGTGAAGGGCCTGAGCTTAGATCTCCACGCCTACTAGCGCAGGAGTGGGACAGGGCTTTAAAAGACGAAGAGTTTGTGGCAGGGGTACCCAATAGTCGGCTAAAAGCCTGGGAGAGGTATTTCGTGTGGGCACAAGGGCAGGCGCCTTTGACTGCTGAACAGCAGAAAGTGCTGAACTGGCTAAGGCACGGGATCAAGCTGGAATGGGTAGGGGCAGATTCCAAGACACAGTCGGAACATCCTAGGTATCAAGATAGGAAACAGCAAGTGGTAGAATTACTAAAGACCACACTGCCAGGGCAAGGGCAAAGGGTCCGAGAGCTGCTGCAGGGAGACAGGCCTGGGAAGGTACAGTTTGCTAATAGAAATTCGGTTGAGCTGCATGCAGAGTTTGTCAAGGCGTCTTTAGAAGACTTACTGCACACAGGGGCATTAATGGAAGTCACAGGCGACAAAGTACAGGTGTGCAGTGGGCTGGGGGTGGTGGCAAATAGAAAGGGCAAGTTGCGTCTGATTCTGGACGCTAGGTATATTAACCTGTTTGATAAATATGTCAGTTTCACGTATGAAAAACTGACTGACGTGCCACAGTATGCCAGGCCGGGAGACTGGCTGTGTCTCACAGATTTCAAAGCAGGTTACCATCATTTCAGGGTGCACAAGGAGGATCAAAAGTACCTGGGTTTGAGTTTTCAAGGAAAATTTTTTTGTGTTTACTGTGTTACCATTTGGTTTGTCTTCTGCATGCAGAACCTACACAAGGTTCATGCTACAGGTGTATGCTCCTCTCAGGGAGAGAGGCCTCAGGATGACCACGTTTGTGGATGATGCAATTTTCATGGCTGCTAGTCACATACAGGGGTGGATGGGCATGAGGGCACTGCTGTTGCTGTTAACGTATTTGGGTTTTTGCTTGTCCAGGAGCAAGTGTGTGTCAGAACCAGCCAAGAAAGGGCAGTATCTTGGCTTGATAGTGGACTTAGAGGAACAAGCTTTCAAGGTGCCCCAAGACAAAGCAGAGTTCATTTTGGAGGAAATAGGCAAGGCTAGGACAGCTGGGGGTACCAAGAGGGACATGGCAAGGTTGGCAGGCATGTTAGTGAGTGTGGCCCCTGCAGTACGGCTAGCCCCCTTATACATCAGGAGGTTGTTTCAAGCCATGGGGGAGCTCCGGGAATGGGGAGAGAGCTTGACAGAGGAGTTAGCAACGTTAACGGAAGAAGATTTGCTGTATTGGGTGGAGGCTTTAGAAAGGCAGAAGGGCAAGCCATGGAGACAGGAGGGACCAGTCTTCGTGTGCTATGGGGATGCATCTGCTAGGGGTTATGGGGGTTTCTCAGAAGAGTTGCTGCTGCAACCCATGCAGGAGAGTTTCACAGCAGAGGAACAGGAGCTCATGAGCAAGGGGGCACTGTCTTCTTGTCACAGGGAGGTGAAGAATATATGCCTATTGGTCAGGACATGCATTAGAGCCAACACGGACAAGCTGCGGGGGGCGGTGCTGTTGGTATTCTGCGACAATCAGGGTGCAGTGTCTAATGTTAATAGCATGAATGGTAAGACTCACACCCTCAAAGAGCTAAGGCTGATGTTTGAGGCTGCAGCTGAGGTAGGTGTGGAAGTGAGGGCCCAGTGGGTACCAAGAGACACTCCTGAAATCCAGGTGGCTGACCTGCTGTCTACGTGTGATGATGCAAGTGACTTTGCACTAGATAGGGGTATATATACACAGATATGTAAGACAGGTCTGCCAGAAGGAGGCATATGGGGTTTTCCCACAGGGGATTGCTTTGCAGGAACAGTAGACAAGTTCCACCAAGTGAAAAGGTATTTTACAAGGTACCCTGCTGCAGAGGGTATGGGGGCAGATGCACTGGTCATGCCCTGGAGTTTACTAGACCCCACAGATGGCACACCTCTGCTGTGGGTATTCCCACCCAGAGAGTGCCTCAGGGAGGTAATAGCCAAAGTAGCACAAGAAAGAAAAAACTGCATACTGGTGGTATGCAATAGACCAGCCAAGTGGAAGACTTGGCTGCTCCATTTGCCAGTCAGGGCAGAAACGACGGTTCCCCCCAGAAAGCACATGTTTGTGTTAGGTTCTCGTTTCCCACCTCACATGCTGCAGGATGGAGACTATCAGTGTCACCTGACTTGCAGCTTGATATTGTTTGAGAAGCCCAGAAGGCCAGCCTCTGTCACAGGGGCCAAGCGTAAAAGGGCAGGCACAGGCTGAGCACGTCAGGTTAGGCGAACCTTTTTGTTAGGACGTTTCCCCTTAGGCAGCTTAGGGGGCAAGTGACGGGTTGGGTCGATGTAGCGTTTGGTCACGCTGGGCGTTTTGATTTGAGCGAGGCGGCCCAAAGCCTCCAGAGTCTGACCTTGCTGGTCGTGATGCTGGAGGGAGCCTCGCCTGCTCCCATGCAAGGTGGCGTGGTAGGGGATGTTGGCAGCTGTAAAATGGAAGTCGATGTCTTCTTCGAAAGCAGCCACGCTGAGGCTGCGTTCTATGAAATGGTCCTTATTGGAGGACAAGGGGCGGCAAAGAAACTGGGTGATGGGGTGACCCAGTGCGGCAGACTGGACCAGCAAGGCATGGAGACGCTGGATTGGGCAGAGGGGGTCATCTTTGCGAGTGATGATCATCACCTCAGGGTGCAGGTTGTGCTTGATTTCTAGGGCCTTAAATAAGACTACCCCGCCGAGAGGAATCAGCAGGGAGGGGTACAAGCTGGGCCCAGCAGGCGTCCCTGCACAGGCCGACAGAATGTGAGCATGAAAAAAAAAAGAAAAAAAAAAAAAAAAAGAAGGGGGCATGAAGAGAGAGAGAGAGGACATGAAGCAGAGACCCAAGGGGGGAATGGAGGAGTAGCTGACAAAGTGGGGGGGGGACATACCAGAAGTCAGCCACAGGTCATCCAAGCACCAGGAGACAGCAGTAGCCCCACGCGAGCATGTTTCCCACAAAATTGTCATGGTGAAGGCATCTCGGTGCAGGCGGAGCAAGGGGACGCCGGTGGTGGTGCTGATGCGAATATCCAAGCGTGCCATGACTTGCTGCAGGTCTGACAAGCTCCAGGGGTGAGCTGACTGGGGATTATAACCCAAGTGGGCCAGCCAGCGGGTGTAGCCAGTGGCCCACTCTGCCACGTCTAAAGAACGCACAGGATTGCCTGCAACATATAATTTGTACATCACTTACACGTTTACAAAACGGTTACACGTTTAGTCAAACCCATGCACACAGTTTCCATCAGGTAGCAAAGCTTCATGCTAGTATTGGGGACATTGACAGCCTACCTCGACCACGGAGAGGGTCCCAGTTGCCATGGGTGGTGGCATAGCGGTCAAACTCAGTGGCCAGGAAAGACAATAGGCAGCGCATGCTAACCGGCGCAGCAAGGTCCAAGCCTTGATGTTTATATCTACCGCAGGTGGTGGCCCACAAGGTCATGTAGACTTTGATGTCTTGAGGGGTCCCTTGGAGGGCATGGCGGCCAGTGTCACTCATGAACTCACAGAATTTATCGAAGGCACTGATCTTCTTCTGCATGGTGGCCCCCTTGACTGCTAGCAGCTGGATGGAGTTGGCCCTGGTGAGCCACTGGAAGTACTGGTCAGCAGCTGTAGCACTCAGGGGAGGGCCAGTGTGGCAGGGGATTTGGCGGCCCAGGAGCAAGGTGTCAGCCATGCCTAGGAGTCCTGGGGACCCTATGATGGCTGCCAAGGGGGATCCTGCATGCTGCAGGACAGCCAGCTAGTCAGCAGGCTGCCAGTTGGGGGAACTGGGAAGGTGGATGGTCTGGTGGAAAATTACTCACCAGCTTAGGGTTCCCAAGCCCTAATACCACCATATAAAGGTCAGTCAACCGGGAGTAAACCCAAATGGTGTAAGCGGATTGGCACGCAAAAGGTTCGTGGGAAATTCCATTGCCACGGGAGGGCTAGTAAACCCCCAAAAGGATTGACTAATGGCGAACAAGCACGTGACTCCAGATCACGAATGGACAATCAAGGATATTTCAGGTGAAACAACGGGGGAACAGGCTAGGTGATATAGAAAACCAAAGGATAGGATTCAAACAAGCAACTGAGGAAACCATTAGGTGGGTCCCTCCCTCTTGACTGATATACCCGGGGGACGGGTGGCTCTACGCACCTTCATTGGTCCCGCCCGCCCACCCGGATGGTCTGGTGGAAAATTACTCACCAGCTTAGGGTTCCCAAGCCCTAATACCACCATATAAAGGTCAGTCAACCGGGAGTAAACCCAAATGGTGTAAGCGGATTGGCACGCAAAAGGTTCGTGGGAACTGATGGTGTGGCACATGGCTGCTGAAACTGTACGTTTCTGCGGAGGTACAGATCTGCATCTGGGGACCCAGTACAAGGACAGGGAGGAGTTCCACAGATTTGCTTGACAAGAGCACTCCTTATAAGGAGCAAGGTGCTTTTCTTATATGATTGGATCCTTTGGATTCATTCGATTGTCATCGGTTGGGCCAAGTTCGACAATTCTGTTGTAACTGGATCGAGCTGCGCGGTTGCTTCGCTCCTTTTCACCTGGCTCCATGATCATTGCCTGAAGATGGGAGACCGTAATCTGGAAAAATGGGTAACAGATGAACTTTATGGCTTGCTCGGTAAGTGTTCTGTGGTCTTCCTTTGAAAGGCCGATCTGGGGAGCAAGTAGCTTGGCCGTCTTTATGCTAATGTTTGACATACTCATTTGACCACAGACGTGCATGATCAAATAATTTGTCGTGCACAGGCTTTACAGAGTCAGCACTTGCAAGTTATGTGGTGTCTCTTGGACGGAAAGCGACGTCAGCTGCTGTGCTTGCCAGGCAACTGGAGACACAGGTGCTGCCTGCTGTTGATGATTTGGCTTTATGTGTCTCTATTTGAGACGGAAGGGTCCTCTGTGGTCACTGGTGTAGACCAAGTTCAGGCCTTGGCATGTTTCCTGAGTCGTTTAAGTAAACGATGGCTATGCCGCTGCGGGAAGGCCCTGATCAAAACAGCATAGGTTCACGTTGAAAACGTGGGGTGAACTAACCCAGCCCTTATTGGAGAGTTCCTGGGTGTTTGCTCAGGGCCTGCCGGCGTCTCAAGATACCCACAGGTTTGCAGAACAACTCATTGCATGGATGCCGAAGGCAAGCAAGGGACCCTCAGCATATCAGGAGAGAGAGCGCAAAGCAGCTGCATTTGCAAGGGCTAACCAAAATTACTCCATGCTGAGCGACAGCGAGGATGAACTCGCAGAGCCGCCGCCCGCCCCCACAACAGCACCTCTCAAGTCTTCCAAGGAAAAAAACTTGAGAAGGAGCAAGGTGCCACTTGCTTGAAGTTTTGCCCCTTATGACCTTTCCACTGTGGCATGATGAGACACCACACAGTGTTTCTGCAGCGTGTGGGATTAAGTGGCCGATGTGTATGCGATCCACCACACATGTTAGCGTAATAAGTACCATGCTGGCACTGCTTGTGATAGTGTCCCTTTGTGAGGGTGCAGGGCGAAGGGAGGGACGAGGAAGATGGCACAACAGGTCTTTTGTCACACAAGCGCAGGAAACGAAAGTGGGAGGAAGACTTGGATGATGGGGGAGGGGAACTGGATGAGGAAGAGGAGAGGGAACGTGATCAGCGCGAGAAGCAGGAGTTTGAAGAGCGGCTGAAAGCCCGAGATGAGGCCAAAACCCGCAAAATTGCAGAAGCCAAGCTGTCAAAAGAAGAGCTGGAGGTGAGCGCTAGCCTGTGCTTATTCGGATGCTGGCATGGGTATCTGTTTCTGCCAGTCTTGGTCCCTGGGAGGCCAAAGGTCTGAGCTGGAGGTGTGCTATAGCCTATCTCATCGGATGCTGGGTAGGACGTGTTTCCGACAGGCTTGGTCCCTCAAAGACTTGAAGGTCTGAGCTGGAGGTGTACTCAAACCTGTCCCAATCGGATGTGGGTGAGTTGGATCTGTTGCTGACAAGCTTGGTCCCTCTCTGCTGTGGTTAGCATTTGTCGCTGACAAGCTTGCTCCCTCTCTAAGGTCGAGCATCTGCTGCATGAATGTGGGCACAACATTCCTTCTGCCCTGCCAAGCAGAGTATGTCGTCAGACCAGGCCTCGATCTGTTGCCACTGGGCAACGCAGCAATGGACCTGTTGCTGAGTCCATGCTCTGGCTGGGCAACACAGCAATGTATCTCTTGCTGAGTCAATGCTCTGTGTCAGATGCCTCCCCCCCGGGGGGGGCAAGTTTTTTGGGTGGTGGAAGGGTTGCAATCGTGTGACGGTTTGCTCCCACAAAGCAGGAATGTGGTGGTGTGAACTGAGTATGTCAGCACAGATTGGTTTTTGTTCGTCATGAAATAGTGGTCAGGCATCCAGCGTCAACGCTTCGGCCTTCATCACGTACTGAAGCGTGTGCATCAACGCTTCGGCCTTCATCACGTACTGAACCTTTTGCATGGCGGGGTTGCATCTGATGCCCAGCATTCCCAGCGCGTTGTAGATTTTGGATTAATCCATGAGCTACCATTGTTTCTCACTTGAGGTTTTCTGCACCTACCAATGTCCAATCGTGTCAAAGCTGGTCAGTCTATGTAGGTGAACATGTGCTGAAATTACGTCTCCTCAAGTACGTCTTTGTGGAGGTGGGCTGGTGATGAAGTCAGGTTGTCGCGATAGAGTCTGCGAAAAGCTGTGCCTGTGCTGATGTAAGGATGTTGCTGTGGTCTTTGACGATGTGTGGCTGTGATGAACTCAGGTTGTTGCGATAGTCTGCAAAGAGCTGTGCCTGTGCTGAAGTCAGGATGTTGCTATGGTCTGTGGAGAACCATGCGTGTGCTGAAGTCAGGATGTTGCTATGTTCTACGATGGTCTCTGAAGATGTGTGGGTGTCATGAACTCAGGTGGTTGCTATTGTCTGTGGAGAGCCATGCCTGTGCTTACTGTGACTCTTACCAGGCGTTCTTCTAATCGACCCTTTTCCCTTGCCTTTTCTACTTCTCCCTTGCTTTTCTACGTCTCCCTTGCTTATAAGACCTGTTGAGAATGTGAAAGTTGGAGAGGGGGTTTGGACCGGGTGAACCAGGAAATCGAGCGGAGAAAGTACAAAACGGAGGAGGAAAAGGATGCACTGGTGCCAATGTTGCGGGACGTGTCTCGTCAGGAGTACCTCAAAAAGCGCGAAGAGCAAAAGCTACAGGAGTTGGAGGATGCTCTCAAAGACGAAGAGTTTCTTTTTGCGGTGCGTGGGCCCTTGCAGTGCCTGCTTCAATCATGGTATTCCCTTGTAAGGCTGGAAGCCCATCACGCTTCGTGACAGCTGACCCTCGTTGGATGGCCATGCAAACAAACACATACCAAACCTTTTGCATTCTTCCGTGGAGGCGTAGCCTTCGTTTCTAAAAAGCAGCGTTAAATGTGTCGAAGATATCTTGCGTCATATTGATGTGAGATGTGTCTGAAGCTTGTCAGCATTGTGTGTGTGTGTGTGTGTGTGTGTGTGTGTGTGTGTGTGTGTGTGTGTGTGTGTGTGTGTGTGTGTGACTTTTGTGTGTTTGTTTTTTGTTTTTGTCGTTTTTTTTTTGTTTTTGTTGTTTTTTTTCCTGTTTTATTTTTTTTCCCGTAAGGGGGCCTGATGCTGGCCGCAAAACAGGGACAAAAGCTGACAGCTAAGGAGCAGAAGGAGCTGGAGTACAAGAGGAAGGTATACGAGCTTGCACGCATGAGGAAGAAGCAGGAGGAGGAAGTCAACAGGAGGGACCATTACCACATCCCAGACTCGTACGATGCAGATGGGAATGTAAACCAGTCCTCCCGGTATTCTGTGCTCACAGCTCGCTACAGGTATGTTTGTGGTGTGTCGGCCCTCATTTCCAATCCCCCCGCCCCCCGCTATGTTTGTGTGTGTCGACCCTCATCTGCAATGCTCCTCACTACGCTTGAGATGTGTCGACCTCATATTCATTTGCCCCCTCTACACTTGTGATGTGGCGACCCTCATTCCCATTACTCTTGACAATGTCTGTGATGTGTCGACCCTCATTTTCATGTCCCCTCAGGAGACCCTCTTTCATGCGGAGAGAGGAACAAGGCTTTGGTGGGAGGGTCTCCCTGGGAACTTGGGGTGCTGCTGCAAAGGGTCATCCTGGCGAGTCAGTGGCTGGCATGGTCCTTTGAAATTCAGGCATTCTCATCATCATGCCTCTCCTTTGCCCTCCTGATCTGCCTGTTGGGAAGTTGAATAGTCCTGAGAGAGTGGCATTGTCCCCTGAACTTCAAGGCATTGTCCTCATCATACCTCTTGTTTTCCTCGTCTGCCTGTTGGTAAGTTGCATAATCCTGAGAGTTGGCATTGTTCCTTGCACTTCAAGGCATCTCTTTCATCAAACCTCTTCTGTGCTCTCCTGTTCTGCTTGTCGGCAAGTCGAGATGGCCAGTTGGTAAGAGAACGGCATGGCCTTTGATGTTGTGGGTGCATGCTGTGTATATTGTCTGAGGATTGTTTTTATCATCAACATTTCGGAAAAAGTGCCCGGTTGCAGCTTGGGATTTTTGCTTTAGAGTTGCTTGCACCTCAAAATTCAACTACACAGGCTGGTTGCAGCTTGGATGTTTACTACAAAGCCTTGTTGCAGTTTGGCTTTCCAGTATTGCCTGGTTTCAGCTTGATTTTTCATTATGCAGGCTGGTTGCAGTTTGAATTTCCACTAGAAAGGCCGGTTGCACGTTACCCTTAAATTCCACTATGCAACCTGGGTGGAACTTGGGTAAACCCTGGTTGCAGCTTCATTCTCAAAATAAAGTCTGGGTGTAGTTTTGATTTCCAGTATAAATATTGGCTGCAGGTTGCATTCCCAGTACAGAGCGTGGGTGCAGGTTGAACTTCCAGTATAAAGCCTGGTTGCAGGTTGGACTCTTGGTATAAAGCCTGGGTGCAGGTTGAACTTCCACTGTAAAGCCCGGTTGGATTTGCACTATTAAGCCTGGTTGTAGGTTGGACTTCTTTGTTGGGCTGCAACCTCAGCCCAAGCTCATGCTGACCTTAAGGAGCTCTGAGTCAGGTGGAGGGATTGTGCAGAGACGCGGAGGATCCGGAGGAGGATGCGACACCTTGGAAAGAGCAGGAGAATTGGGAGGCTGAGCAGATTCGGAAGGCCAATCAGAAGACAGGAGCCAAGGACAGGAAGAGCAAGGCCCAGGAGTACGATTTGGTGTTCGAGGACCAAATCAACTTTATCACTGACCTCGTTTATGAAGGAACCCTGGTGTGGTGGCCTCTCATCTGTTGTTTTGCCCACTCTGTTCTTCCTCCCTTCCATTTCTCTCAAACTCGGTTGCACAGCCCCATGTAGGCTAGGCACTGACTGCACTGCCTGCCGTGCGATCGCAAGCAGTTGTGCTTACATAGGCGTGCCTGTGTGCCCCCCCCCTCTCTCTCTCTCTCTCTCTCTCTCTCTTTTGTGTGTGTGTGTGTGCAAGAGAGAGAGATAGAGAGAGAGAGAGAGAGAGAGAGAGAGAGAGAGAGAGAGAGAGAGGGAGGGTGTGTGTGTGTGTGTGTGTGTGTGTGTGTGTGTGTGTGTGTGTGGTGTGTGTGTGTGTGTGTGTGTGTGTGTGTGTGTGTGTGTTCCTTGGGTTTGCCAATGCAGACCCACCTCATAGTGGTTGTTCAGGTGTTCTTGTTGTTGCAGTAGTAGCAGTAGCACTAGCACTAGCAGTAGCGGTAGCAGTAGCAGCAGTAGCAGTAGTTGATGGCTGTCCAGGTAGCAATAGTCCATGTTTGTGCTCCTGGCTTTCGCCATCCACAGCCTCCTCTTCGTGAGGATCTCTTCTTTTGTTGGGTCCAAGTTGTAGCCATGCATGCTGTAGTTCGTGTGGTACTAATTCATGGCTTGCCAAGTTGTGATAGCCTACTTTTGATATGGACTGGATTGTAATAGTCTACTGTTGCGTTTCGGCTTTTGCGAACCACAGGCCCTCCTTTTCTTGGGGATCGCTACTTTTTTGGAGTCCCCTGATGCGCAGAGGGCTGGGGGCCTTTCTGGGGCCAGGACTTGGACGAGGAGGCCGCAGCCGAGAAGGAGAGAGAGGCTAAAAAAGCAGCGGCGAAGAGCGAGTTTGAGGCTTTACAGGCAGACAGGGCAGCCCTGCCAATCTACCCTTACCGAGATGAGCTGCTGAAAGCTGTGGCAGAGCACCAGGTCCTGATCATTGTCGGGGAAACCGGCTCTGGCAAAACCACACAGGCATGCTCATACACTCTCCCCCAGCAGAGTACTAAGTCCATACATTTGGCAAAATGATCTGAATAAACACACTTTCTAAACGGTGTTGCCTCTTGGATGTAAGAAGCAGCGTTGGAAGCTGCAACCGCCCCAGCTGTACACCTCCCTTCGCTTCCTCAAAAACACGTCCGGCATTCTGCCCTCTTGCGAGCATTTTGGGGTTAGCGGCCAATGTGCATGTGGGCATCCGTCTGCATGCGTACAGGGCTGGCTTGTGTTTGGAAACCCCCCCCCTTCTCGACCCTTTCTGCAGGGGTAATCCGAGGGATAAGCAAAGCACATCACTTTGTTTCCTTGCTTTGTTTGTTGAAAGAAAGGGGAGGCGGGTGGGGGGGAGGGAGAGAGGGAGAGGGAGGGAGGGAGGGGGAGAGAGAGAGAGAGAGAGAGAGAGAGAGAGAGAGAGAGAGAGAGAGAGAGAGAGAGAGAGAGAGAGAGAGAGAGAGAGAGAGAGAGGGGGGGGGGGAGGGAGGGAGGGAGGGAGGGAGGGAGGGAGGGAGGGAGGGAGGGAGGGAGGGAGAGAGAGAGAGAGAGAGAGAGGGGGGGGGGAGAGGGCACCGACTTTGTGAGTCTGGGGCGCAGATCCCGCAATACTTGCACGAGGCAGGCTACAGCAAGGCTGGGCGCATCGGATGTACACAGCCCCGCAGGGTAGCAGCCATGTCTGTTGCTGCCCGAGTGGCCCAGGAGGTCGGCTGCAAGCTAGGCAATGAGGTATGTGCCCAAAAGCCAGTGTCAGGGGCTTTCATGACACAGAGAAGCGCAATGTGCGCATTTGAATTTGTGAGTTTGGGGGCTGCCGGTGGACCCCACGGGTGGACCCACCCGTGGGGAGGGGGGTAGTCCGGATACACGGGCCTCCACGAAGAAAGCTGGGAGAACGTGAGTTGCTTGGCTGTGCATCAACTGGCACGTTTGGAACTTGAGACTTGGAGCCGCATCCCCTACATGGCGCTGCTGTGCCTGATGTTGTCCCCCTCCCCCACCCGCCTTGTCTCTCTTAGGGGGGCGGAGACGGGGGGACTTTGGGGGCTTTCCCTTTATTCTTTCTTTAAATAACCAAACGAGTTTGAGCATGATTTCCAGCTGTGGAACGAGGCACTGAGGCCATGTGGTTTGTCTGCCTCTGGAGGCAACCAAGAGTTGTCGGGGGGAACAGTTTGGAGTCACCTCTCCTTTCTGCACATCCCATACAGCGTCCTTCTCCTCCTCCTCTTCCTCCTCCCCATCCTCCTCCTGCCCTTACTCCTAACACTTCTCCTCCTCATCCTTCCTCCTTTTTCATCTTCATCTTGCCCTTCTTGTTCTTGTTCTTGTGCTTCTCCTACTTTCCCGTTTTGGTCAAGTTCAGGTACATTCCTGCGGGATCCACGTTCAATTAGAAAGCTTGTTGGAAATGATCGGGATCGGGAAACAAAAATTTGGAATGGGGTGGGCGCTCGAGGCTATCGAATGTAGAAATGATGGAAGCAGGGAAGTGGAAGCTGTTGAAGGTTAAGTCCGGCAAAATTTCGCCGTTGGGAAGGGGAGGTGTGAGCTAGGGCAGGAGGGGTTCACAGGCAGATGCGTTTGTGACATCCTCAAAATATAGTTCAAGAAGAAAAGGCGCTACGGACATGTTTGAGGTTTTTCTGACGCTTCATTATGACGGAAAAGGTTTTCCTTTGACAAGAGTAAATATCATTGACAACATTAACGAATGGAGAGAGGCGAGCGAGTCAGGGACTTTAGATTGGCCAATCGCTGATGTGAGTGGGGCTCTGCACCTTATGTGCATTCCACCAGTAGGGGACCCTTCTCATGCTGATCAAGCTATGGGAGCCTTCCCATCGCGGTTCCCACCCCATCGGGGACCCTTCTCCATCTGATCAATTTGATCCAGTGATAATGACATAAAAGGATACAATTCCAAGAGTAAAGTTATTATTTTTCACTTTTCGTCCAAACTTATGGGAGCCGCCCACGTGGTTTCCACTCCATAGGAGACCGTTCTCCAGCAGATCAAGTTTTCCTCTGAGTTGTGGAAGCCTGGCAGGTGGGCTATTCGATCCGCTTCGAGGACTGTACATCGGACAAGACAGTGGTGAAGTACATGACGGACGGCATGCTGCTGCGGGAGTTCCTGGGGGAGCCTGATTTAGCTACGTACAGCGTCATGATGGTTGATGAGGCGCACGAGCGCACCCTCCATACAGACGTGCTCTTTGGTAGGCTTTCGCCCATCCCCCTTTTTCCCGCGTCCTATGAGGCTGTGCTGTCTCGTAGGATTTCGGCTCCTCTTTGGTAGGGTTCCCCATCCCCTTTTCGGCGCGCCCCGTGTGGCTGTGCTGTCTCATAGGGAATGCATACGCCTGCCTGCCTGCCCCCCCCCTCCTCTCTCTCTCTCTCTCTCTCTCTCTCTCTCTCTCTCTCTCTCTCTCTCTCTCTCTCTCTCTCTCTCTCTCTCTTCTCTCTCTCTCTCTCTCTCTCTGTGTGTGTGTGTGTGTGTGTGTGTGTGTGTGTGTGTGTGGTGTGTGTGTGTGTGTGTGTGTGCGCGCGCACGCGCGCATATGCCTCTGTCTGTGCGTGCGTGTGAGCTCAGGCGCGCGCGGGACTGTGTGCGCACGTGCGTGCATATGTTTGCCTGCTTGGCAGCTCTTATTCCAATGATGGCACAATCTATGACTGACATTAATGTAGGGATGGAGCAGGGCTGGTGAAGGACATTGCGCGTTTCAGGCCGGACATTAAGCTGTTGATTTCAAGCGCGACCCTAGATGCGGAGAAGTTCAGCGAATACTTTGATTATGCTCCCATCTTCCGGATCCCTGGGCGCCGCTATCCCGTCGACATCCTGTACACCAAGGCCCCCGAGGTACTAAGCCCAAAAGCCTGTGTGAGATTTGGTATCTTCTGTTTGCCAAAAAGATGAGTAGATGTTTTTTCTTGTCTTTAACATAGAGCGGGGCCATTCCCTTCTTTCCCGCTAACTGATAAATGCATAGGTCCCGGTGTGGTAAACTGCTGGCAAGGAAGGTCTTCTTGACATTTTGGTCAGTCCTAATGGGTGCATTTCATTGGATGCATGCAGTGGCCTGCTTTCCGATAAAGCACTGGCAAGGAACTTCTCCTTTACATTTTACAAGTTTGAAAATGGGGCATGTGATCTGATAAATGCAGTGGCCTCCGTTCCGATAAACCGCTGGCAAGGAAGGTCCTCTTCACGTTAGGTGCATTTGAAACATTGACACTCCCCCAAAGGTTTTTTTTTTTGGGGGGGGGGGGGGGGAGCGTAACATGGCTCTCCCCTCCGTTTCCTTGCTCCCATCTTTTTCCCTTCGTCCCGCTCCCATTGCCCTCCTCTGCATCACTCCCACTCCATTTGAAAGACTTGTGGGCTGTGTTGGAACACACGTGGACACCTCAGGACCTTGCAGGGGCTCAGGGGGCTTTGACAGGGCGCGGTTTCCTTTAATAGGAACCAGAACGTGTTGAAGCGCGTGTGTGCGGGGCTGCCTCAGGCGGACTATCTGCATGCGGCCGTGGTCACCACGTTACAGGTGCATGTAACACAACCCCCGGGGATGTGCTCATATTTCTGACCGGGCAGGAGGAAATTGAGGCAGCTGAGGAGCTCCTGAAGCAGCGCACAAAGGGGTTGGGCAGCAAGATTGGGGAACTGATGATCGCCCCCATTTATGCAAACCTGCCCTCGGATTTGCAGGCCAAGATTTTTGAGCCCACCCCCCAGGAGCACGGAAGGTCGTTCTTGCAACTAACATTGCTGAGACGTCGCTCACCATTGACGGTATTAAGGTGGGTCTTCCGCATGGTCACCCCCCTCCCCCAAACTTTCCCTGAGCGGTTTATCTGCATGTGTGAGGACCTGCACGCACACACACGCAATCGCGCGTGCGCCAGAGCACACACACACACACACACACACACACACACACACACACACACACACACACACACACACACGCATGCATGAACGCACGTACGTGTGCGCGTACACACGCACTTACATGCACACAACCACACGAACTCTCCCACATGTCCGGTTGAGAGAAAAGAGAGCGCGCGCGCGCGCGCGCGTGTGTGTGTGTGTGTGTGTGTGTGTGTGTGTGTGTGTGTGTGTGTGTGTGTGTGTGTGGGTGTGTGTGTGATTCAAGACCACTGGCTGGGAAATGAAAGGGACGGGGGATTGGGTTTGGGCAGTACGTGATAGACCCAGGCTTCTGCAAGCAGAACTCGTACAATCCAAGGACAGGCATGGCATCACTGGTGGTGACGCCGGTCAGCAAGGCCAGTGCCCAGCAGCGGGCGGGGCGCGCCGGCCGCACCTCTCCCGGCAAGTGCTTCCGTCTGTACACCGCCTACTCCTTCCAGCACGAGCTGGAGGACAACACCATCCCCGAGATCCAGCGTACCAACCTCGGTGAGCCTCCTGAGGTTTTCGTCGCTATGTTCGTCGTTGCTTCTATCGATATCTCGCGTTGTGTGTCTTTGCGTGTATTTGTTTGTGTGTGGGTATGTATGCGTATGCTTGTGTGTGTGTGTCTGTGTGTGGGTGTGTGCGTGTGTGTGTGTGTGTGTTGCGTGCGTGCGTGAGTGAGAGAGAGGGGGCGGGAGAGAGAGAGAGAGAGAGAGAGAGAGAGAGAGAGAGAGAGAGAGAGAGAAAGAGAGAGAGAGAGAGAGAGAGAGAGAGAGAGAGAGAGAGAGAGAGAGAGAGAGGAGAGAGAGAGAGAGAGAGAGAGAGAGAGAGAGAGAGAGAGAGTGTTTTTGTGTATGTGTGTGTGTGTTTGGGGGGGGGCGCATCCACATGCACTTGGCGCACACCTGGGTGTTTGTACTCACCTTGTCGTGGGCAGGCACACCCCATGGCCCAGAAGGGTGTAAAATACAGGCATGGGTTACAGAGTGGAATTGTGCAGAACGCTGGCTGAGTTTGACTTTGTTATCATACAGAAAGCGTTGCCAATGTTGTGCTTTGCCTTGTCAGGAGTTGTGGCCCATGCTTAGCTATGGGGCACCTATTATGGAAGGAGCATGGGGCCCTGCGTAAGCAATATTCGACTCATGCAGCAGAAGATTGGCAATGCTGGTGCTGACCCTGAAGAGCGATTGAGCCCTGTTCAGGCAATGTGGTCTGAACCACAACAGCGCTGTTCAGTCACTATTGTGCTGACCCTGAATAAGTTACAGGGCCCTGTTCAGGCACTGTGGTGCTGACCCTGAAGAAGCCATCAGGCCCTGTTCAGGCAATGTGGTGTTGACCCTGAAGAAGCCATCAGGCCCTGTTCAGGCAATGTGGTGCTGATGCTGGAGAGCTATCGGGGCCTGTTCAGGCAATGTGGTGCTGATGCTGAAGAGCTTGGGCATCAACGACCTGATGAATTTCGATTTCATGGACCCGCCCCCAACCGAGACGCTGTTCAGGGCTTTGGAGCAGCTGTATGCCCTGGGTGCTTTAAATGACAAGGGGGAGCTGACTAAGCTGGGCCGCCGCATGGCTGAGTTTCCTCTGGACCCCATGATGGCCAAGATGATCATTACTTCCGAGAAGTTTAAGGTGCCGGACCCCTTCCACTTCTACTTGCTTTCACTAACACTTCACTCCTTCTTACCGTCACAACCACTTCATTATTGACTGCTGTTAAGGCCCCTTCACTCCTGCTCCTTGTCACTATCACTCCACTACTACTAACTGTCATGAGTACTACCTATTGCCGCTACCACTTCACTGCTACTTACTATCACTACCTCTGTCCTGCTCACTGTCACTACCATTTTGCTGGTAGGTCCTGTCACCACCGTTCAATATTGCTCACTGCCACTGCCACTGCACTACATAATGTTACTACCACTTTGCTACGTCCTGTCACTACCACTTCATAACTACTCGCTGTCACTACCGACTCACTTCTACCGTCTGGCACCCACACTTCGATGCTGCTTGGTATCTCCACACTTCACGACTACTTGCTGTGACTACCACCTGACTCCCCGCTTTCCAACAAAAAAAAAAAAAAAAAAAAAAAAAAAAAAAAAAAAAGCCCTTTCCCCCTCACCCCCCCCCCCCTTATACTCCCACGCAAGTTTCCGACCTGACTATGCGTATGCGTGGGGAGGAGAGGGACCCCACCCTGGTGAAGACCTCACTCTGCGCACAATGTCTGAACGAAGTTTTGAATTTCCAGCAAAAATGCCACGAGAAGTTTTTCTTGTTGCTAATACAAGAAGGGTACTTTTAGCACACGCAGCTCTGGATTTCTGTGAGATGTCTTTTTTTGGGGGGGGGGGGGGGTAAAGCTGGAAAGTCTCCTGTGAGCTGTAAAGTTTCTGTAAATTGCGAGTTTTCTGTAAGCTGCACGTTTTTGTGAGCTGTAAGTTTCTGTTTTGAAAAGGAGAACGGTGGCGGTGTTGTTGTGAAATGATGTTGTTTCATGTTTCATGAAATGGCTTGTGGGAGGGGGTGCGCAGTGTTCAGAGGAGGTTGCCACCATATGTGCCATGATGTCAATCGGGAACTCGGTCTTCTACCGGCCCAAGGACAAGGCGGTGCATGCCGACAATGCCCACAACAACTTTCACAGAGGGGATGTGGGAGACCACATGGCTCTGCTCAACGTGTACAACGCTTGGGCGGAGAGCGGCTTCTCAACTCAGTGGTGCTATGAAAATTTCGTGCAGGTTTGCGCTCGCCCATCCCAGGAAGCCCCCACATGCTTGGGAGCCTGTTGCCCCCCCCCCCCCTTTAAAGAAAACAATTTATGTTGGGAGGGCAAATGAGGTGGGGTGGACGTGAGATTGCTGGCCACTGCAGATTATTACCTGACTTTGAAATGCAGTTGGAGCATGGGGACGATGTGCACGAGCGTTTCTTGATCGACGTCCAATCCCCGGGGAGTTGCATAATTAAGCCCCCCCCCCCCCCCCCCGTCCTCTATCCCTTTTCTCGTGCTTTTCTCGGGATTTCGACCTGCTGATCTGTCCCTTCCCTGGGAACCATTGGTCAAGCGGAAAGGAATGAGGCATGCAGCGCTCAGACTTCCCCGGCGGGGAGCAGATGTCAGAACGCTTCATCGTGCACAGAGAATATGTGGAGGCGATGTGGATGGGTGATGCCCACTTCTGCGGGGCTGGTGCAGGTGAGGAGCATGAAGAGAGCCCGAGACATCAGAGAGCAGGTCATAGGGCTGATGGAGAGGGTGGAGATCGAGCTGGAGAGCAACCTGGGAGACCACGATGCCATCCGAAAGTCAATCGCCGCAGGCTTCTTCTACAACACAGCCCGCTTGCAGAAGAACGGCTCTTATCGGACGGTCAAGAACCCTCAGACCGTCAATATTCATCCATCCAGCGGGCTCCAGGAGGTTTGTTCCCCACCTCGAGTTTTGTTCTCCACTGAGGGCTGTCGAGGTTTCGTGGGCAATGAGGGCTTTGAGGCTTGTTGTCCACTGAGGTTGTGGAGGCTTGTTGTTCATCGAGGGCTGTTGAGGGTTGTTCTCCAATGAGGGTTGCTGAGGTTTGTTGTCCACTGAGGTTGTTAAGGCTTGTTGTCCGTTGAGGCTGTTGAGGTTTGTTGTCCACTGAGGTTGAGGCTTGTTGTCCACTGAGGGTTGTTGAGCTTTGTTGTGCATTGAGATTGTTGAGGTTTGTTGTCCACTGAGGTCGTTGAGGCTTGTTCTCACCTGACCTCGTTAGATCCCCAATGTGTGCACATTTGGCTCGCTCGCGCATTTTCCAAGCGTGTGCGACATGTGTGACACCCTTATGACTTCTTGCACCTCCATCCCTCTTCCTGGTTTCCCTGCCCGCCCGCTCCACTCTGTGTATGTGAACGCACGCGTGCGTGCGCCTGTGTGTGTGTGTGTGTGTGTGTGTGTGTCTGTGTGTGTGTGTGTGTGTGTGTGCGTGCGTGCGTGCGTGCTGTGTGTGTGTGTGTGTGTGTGTGTGTGTGTGTGTGTGTGTGTGTGTGTGTGTGTGTGTGTGTGTGTGTGTGCGTTTGCCTGCAAACATGTGGCGTGTCTATTGCCAGCCTGCGTGGCCAGCCCAGGAAGGACTGAGAGACAAATCTAGAGGATCAAGGTGGCCAGAGAAGGATTCCAAGAGGACTGGTTTCGGAAACTTGGTAAACCGCGTAGCATCTAGGATTGTGCGGCGGTGTTCTTATGCGTCGGGAGTTCAAGTGGGACTTCTTTCAGAGTTGGCTCCAAAAAATGCTACTTTCAAGCCTAGGTCATTACTCTTGGGGTTATCCCTCGTTATTTTCAGGGCAGGGGACTGCTGCGCAACACAACAGACGGTACGGGGGCACCCTCCCTCAGATTCTATGACCAATCCCCTCCACCCAGCTGGGAATGCACGGCTGAGGTTTGAATGGGGCTGTTGGCGGGGGGGGGTGGTGTGCAGGTGTTGCCCCGATGGGTGGTCTACCAGGAGCTCGTGATGACCAGCAAGGCATACATGCGCACTGTTAGCGAGATCAAGCCGGAGTGGCTGATAGAAATTGCGCCCCACTACTACAGTAAGAAAGAGTTGACAGATGAGTCTGCCAAGAAGATGCCCAAGGTCGTTGGCCGGGCTGCAATGGTTCATGCTTAGTCCACTCGTCTGTTGGCTGACTTTGGGGAATGAGGTTTTTCAACCTTCAGTTTTCTCGTTGATCCAGCCAGGCTTGTTTGTGCCACGCGGCAAACACAGCTGCACAGGAGGCTGAACCCATTTATACACATTGGCACGGAAAGCTTGGCAATCATTTAAACGCCCTTGGCTCGGGAGGCGTGGACTGAGCAGAGGCCTGAGGTCATGGAGGAGACCTTGCTGGGAAGCAGAAGCAGAGGGCGTGGAGCGACTTGGAAGTAAGAACGTGACAGTTTCGGGCCGAAAACGGCCAAGGAGGGATTGAGCTTTAGGCTTGTGGCGTTGCCGAGGCGCTGAACGTCTTACAGATACTGAGATTTTGATCTGGAACCGGTTGGCGATGTCGATGTGCTTCTATGCATTGGTGATGCTTCAAGCAGACAAGAGTTTGCATGGCTGTACATGTACAACAAGGTACGATATACCACAAGGTACCCACTTTGAACATGCTGTCTTGCGTTGTATCCCATGCAGCAGGGAAATCAAAGTGTTGTTTTTGATTTTAAAACTTGAGCAGGTTTGGAATGAAATGCACTTCCGATGGACAGTCTTCATTCCACAAAAGGAGTTCCCCTGGTATGGGCTCCTCGACCATCCTGCAAGCTACACAACGTTTGTGGGTGGGTGTCAGAGTATAAAACTCCGCGATGCCAAGGGACTTGTGTGACGCGCCCTGGACTTCAAGTCCAGCCAGCTGCCGCTGATCAGACATCTCCCCCTCTCCCCTCCCCCGGCCCCCCTTCAGGCTTTTGCAATGTGGTGTAGCCAAAAACCGAACCCCACCCTAATTGACAGCACGACTTTTAGAATCGGCAGATCTGCTGGCGCTGCTGGCAGGCGTCCTGGCCTTACAGCAGCAGTCCCAGGGTCTGCGGCATACGTGGTGGCTCTGCACACCTATGGTAAAACCAATCGTGAGGTACAATTGTGCCAACTTCTGCACTGACAGCTGCAGCATATGCAGTTAACTGAATGTTGTATGCCGCATGACTATTTCGGCAATGTCAGGGCATGTGGGCAGGGAAAGGGCATGAGGCGTCGTTCACATGAAAAACGGGGACTAAGTAATTTGTAAAACTATGTGTCATACATGCTGGTACCGGTATGCAGCAGCAACGAACCAGACATCTTTAAGCGCCTGGCCAGCCTGCCTCCAACAAGGCTGCATTTTGCATGTAACAACGTGGGAGGGAGGTAGGGAGGGAGGAAGGGGAGAAACATTTCGAATTGTTCGAACATGTTGTTCAATTGGCTTTGCCAAGTGCGTGTCAAGACGCGGGGCACTGCAAATTCTCAACCAAGCAGCTTGATCCATCGTCAGGGGTTTTTTAGAAAATGCCCACTTTGGGCAATTGGTCTCCCCGACCCACTTTCTTCAGAAGCGCAAATGCGTCTGCTTCTTCCAACAAGAGTCCCGGTCCTTTCATTCGCTATCTATTGTACAAAGATATGAAGAGCGGGGCAACTCTTCTCTCCCCCCCTCCCCCCAAACACACACACGCGCGCGCGCACACACGCGCGCGTGCGTGCATGTGTGTTTTCTGTGTTGGGGGAGGGGGCGGGAGACCTGAGAAGGAACTTGTTGTTGTAAGCACAGAACAGCACGAAGTCGGACTAAAATGAAAGGCATAGCAACGTCGTGCAATCCCAGCTGGAAACTTCAATATAATGGCAGAATGTAAGTAATTACTACGAGTATAGTAATATTCTTTACAAGAATATTATCGAGCAGGAGGTATATCTGTCCAGATCCCTACGTCGATCCTTAAAAACGTGCACCATGGTGCCCAGTGTGAAAGTAGGATTGTTCGGAGATCTTCTAGAACCACGTTGTCCATTGAGCTGATCCACCTTTTCTGAAATTATTTACTATATAACGTTTTGGTGTGGTGGGCCTCGGGTGGGTGTGTAGAATGTGGGGAGTTTTGGTATGCTGTTTTTGGACTCAGGGACCTGGCGAAGTCACCAAGTTTTTGTATGACATGTTCACAACATGGCAATCTTGCCATTAATGTGCGACAATCATTCGTGAGCTCGAGGGAAAGATCTCTCTGAACGCACGTTTCCCTCCGTATAAGGCCTGGAGCCACAGACTTGTCCACGTACAATCACCGCAATAAATGTAATGACTTGGAAAAAAAAAACCTCTGAACGCACGTTTCCCTCCGGAAATTCCATTGCCACGGGAGGGCTAGTAAACCCCCAGAAGGATTGACTAATGGCGAACAAGCACGTGACTCCAGATCACGAATGGACAATCAAGGATATTTCAGGTGAAACAACGGGGGAACAGGCTAGTTGATATAGAAAACCAAAGGCTAGGATTCAAACAAGCAACTGAGGAAACCATTAGGTGGGTCCCTCCCTCTTGACTGATATACCCGGGGGACGGGTGGCTCTACGCACCTTCATTGGTGTTAGTGGCCGTCGCCACTGGTTTTGGTAATATAAGACGATAGTGCGAGTTTCGAAGCATGGAGTTTGGTGCCAGAGCACCTGGGAGGTTTTCAGGGCAGTTCGAAGCCTGGGCAGCGAACTTAGAGGCCCCAGACGAGCTTGGGGTGCAAGCCCCGTCGAGTAAGACGTTATGTAGCGTGCTGTTAAGCAGGGAGGGAACCCCACATAAGCTTTACGAGGTGGCAGCGGTTCATTTCGGCGACATTGATGCTCTGACGCAAAACCAGTTTGTGAAGTTAGTCTGTAAGACGGCGGTTCGGTCCCCAGGGGACGCTCCGCACACTGTGGTTGTGGTGCATACTAGTCTGGTCAGCGCAGGTCGCGAATACTCTGAGGCTGTGCTTAAAAACCCAGATGCAGTAGCCCAGTTTGATCCTGAGAGGGTGCTACTGACGCCTCCATCAATATTCGACAAGCTAGACCGGGTTTTTGTCACAAAGATAGAACCGCCGGCAGTGTGGGTGGGATACAGCGCACAAATTGCCAGACAAAGTCTTGGTTCGCCGCCAGCGAAGATAACAAAAAAGGTAAAAACCAAAGAAAAAATCGAAGGCACAAGCAAGAGATCAAGAAGCCGCTCAAGCAGTGCGTCTTCGTCACAGTCCGAAGAGGTCAAAAAGAAGCCTCGAACTGAAGCAGAGAAAGTGGCCCAAGTCAACAAGGTAAGTTATTTTTAAGCACGGCAATTTCGGTTGGCTGAGGATTGTGTTATTTTGGCCCAAGGGCATGATTGATTGTGCAGCTGCAAGAAGTTAAACCTGTGTGGCATGCTAACGCTGTGAGACCTATTCCAGGGGATTAAGGGACCTGAAGTGTGCAAAAGTAAGGATAGAATTAGTTGTCGTGAGCGGTGAGTGTTGGGAGAGAGAGGTAAACCAGGTTAGCTAAGTAAGGGAGGCATATCCCTTGGAGAGGGGGAGGAAAAACGGTGCTGCGAGGGCAGGGCAGCAGCGGGTGCCAAAAGGGGAGTGGATTATCTTGCAGAAAGGATGGGGCTGGAGGGCAAAGACCAGCCAGGGGACTCGAGCTGGGAAGGGTGGGCTGTGACCCTGGAGGTTAAAGGCATAAGACGGGGCTGCCAGGTAGGGGCAGCGGGAGATGCCCAAGGGGGCTGGATCCTCGTGGAGAGAGGATGGAACTGGATGATAAGGTGCCCAAGGGGGCTGGATCCTCGTGGAGAGGAGATGGAACTGGATGGTAAGGTGCCCAAGGGGGCTGGATCCTCGTGGAGAGAGGATGGAACTAGATGGTAAGGTGCCCAAGGGGGCTGGATCCTCGTGGAGAGAGGATGGAGCTGGATGGGGTTGGACCAGCAAGGCAAACGGAAGCAGGGAGGTTGATTAAGACAGAGCAGCCCTCTTGTGAACTAGGTAGGCTTAACACACAACTGTACAGCAAATTTAAGGCCCAGTGACGTTGGTTATTAAACACACATAGATGTACTTGCAGTCACATAACCACATAAGGAATATAGGTATTGAGACATGGTTATAAAATCCTGGCGTTTAACCAGCAGGACAGTCAGTACAAGGACTTGACATAAGGTACAAAAAAAAAAAAGGTACAGTGAAGGTAAGTGATACTGCTATGCTAGATTACAAACATGCGTGCTGTACAGAATTACACAGAGAGGTGGTTGACGATCACAGTCACATGCTCCTCAATAAAGTTAGTTTAGGAGGGGTGCCAGGGTTGGGCAGGTTAGATGGTAACAAGGCAAGGAACAGCAGAAGAGACCAGCTAGGTGCTGGTATCTGCTATGGCAGTGCAAAGGAGGCTGAGGTAAGCCAGGGGCGCAGGGCAGCGCCAGGGACAAAATCAAGGCCTTGGAGGAGAGAGTGGCACCAGCTACTAAGAACGAGAATAGAGAGAAATGGCGGGAGCTGGCCAGGAGGGCAGCAGAACTGCGACAGGACTGCAGCAAGGCTTACAGGAAGACGGAAAGGGGCGCGACAGACCTGTACAAGAAGGCGCTGGCACTGGCTGCAGATGAGCTCAAGCAGGGCAAGAACCTGGTCAATGGAGAATATGCAGACTTGTCGATAGAGGCCTGGTTTTCAGACATGAAGAAGCTTGAAGCTAAGGAAAAGGTAAGTGATTAGCCAGCCACGGGATAATGCACAAGTTTCAGAAGTCTGCTAGGTTAAGAGCAGAGAGAGAGAGAGAGAGAGAGAGAGAGAGAGAGAGAGAGAGAGAGAGAGAGAGAGAGAGAGAGAGAGAGAGAGAGAGAGAGAGAGAGAGAGAGAGAGAGAGAGAGTGAGAGAGAGAGAGAGAAGGGGGGGGGGTTTCAGAACTATGCAGGCCAGAACAACGTTTCCATAATTTCATGCATGCTTATATCTGTGTGATTATTTTTTATATGAAGCCAGTGGTGAGGCTGGAGGGATGACTCTCCACGTTGGGCGTCGCCCCTAGACTAAAGGTTGCATCTGCAGGCGGTATAGAAGGTGGTCGCTCAGGTAGTAGAGAGCTGCAAGGGAGAAACCTCATACTATTACTCTATGGTAGCAAGCGTCCACAGACACTTAGGAATTATGGGAGTGCAGATACAACAGCAATGCCAGAGTTGCAGGTTAATAGGCTGGATGGGCTAAGAGGGCAAGCAGTAGGAAGGTCAGGGGCACATGAGGGGGTATAACTGGGAAAGTCACACCGGTTGGTGCAGTGAAAAAATGTCAGTTAGCATGCAAGGGTGAGAAAAACCTTGGCTGCAAGGGCTGGGATTAGGAGGTTGGCAGGCTGGTGCCAGGCAGGTGACTGGAACCCCCAGGGGCTAAGGGAAGGGCGCGCTAAACATGACTTGCTTGCGACCAGATGGACACTTGGGCTTATTGTATTTGAAAAACATATTTAGTTGTAGGGGAAGTGGGCATGGAGGCAAGCGAGTGGGGTCCGGACGGTGGACGATCGTGAGAGAGAGTCGGTGGGGAGACCTCCCGGAATCCCACGGATAAGGAAGGTTGGCAATGGGTGCAAGGATGCAAGGCTAAGGAAAGAAATATGGTACAAGAATGGCGCGGGATGCAGGCTGGAGAGATAATCGGCTTGCTGGACTACTTGTTCGCCGAACACTGGGAGCTGCACTGCGCCCAGTTAAGAAAGCTGGCCTCAGAAGCTGGGAAGGAACAATTTGCATCTCAACTGCTGGCGGTAAACGTTCAACGTACAGCATCCGTGCAAAGCTACGTACCCAACTACAGGCCACCGGCAGGGAGAGGCCGTGGATTCCCGGCGGGTGGGAGAGCAAGGAAGGAATTGTTTAAAGGAGGGTACGACCGTACCCATTATCCCAATGCCAAGCCAGAGCCTACACACTGCTGCAGGGGCTGGTGGCTGGATGGAGAATGTAATGCCACTGCAGGGATAGAGGGTTGCAAGTTTCAGCATGCCGCTGCCCACAGAGGTCAGGGGATGGCATCTACGAGTGCCCAGCCAAGGTAATAACAGGTGAGGGAGTGTCCATGGGAGATTTGGAGGTTGGAGAACCTGGCTGGAGGGAGGCAGGTTGGGCAGAAGCAGCAGGGCAGCATGCTGGGACTGGCAGTGAGCAGGGGCACGCGCCACAAGTTGCCAGATGCGCAACAGGGCTTACCAGGGGCCTACCAAAGATAGATGTTGAATGGGAAGAGGTGCAGCATGCGTTAAGGGCGTGGCAGGAGGAAGGCGTGTCTGCAGGTGAAGGGCCTGAGCTAGGATCCCCACGCCTACTAGCGCAGGAGTGGGACAGGGCTTTAAAAGACGAAGAGTTTGTGGCAGGGGTACCCAATAGTCGGCTAAAAGCCTGGGAGAGGTATTTCGTGTGGGCACAAGGGCAGGCGCCTTTGACTGCTGAACAGCAGAAAGTGCTGAACTGGCTGAGGCATGGGATCAAGCTGGAATGGGTAGGGGCAGATTCCAAGACACAGTCGGAACATCCTAGGTATCAAGATAGGAAACAGCAAGTGGTAGAATTACTAAAGACCACACTGCCAGGGCAAGGGCAAAGGGTCCGAGAGCTGCTGCAAGGAGACAGGCCTGGGAAGGTACAGTTTGCTAATAGAAAATCGGTTGAGCTGCATGCAGAGTTTGTCAAGGCGTCTTTAGAAGACTTACTGCACACAGGGGCATTAATGGAAGTCACAGGCGACAAGGTACAGGTGTGCAGTGGGCTGGGGGTGGTGGCAAATAGAAAGGGCAAGTTGCGTCTGATTCTGGACGCTAGGTATATTAACCTGTTTGATAAATATGTCAGTTTCACGTATGAAAAACTGACCGACGTGCCACAGTATGCCAGGCCAGGAGACTGGCTGTGTCTCACAGATTTCAAAGCAGGTTACCATCATTTTAGGGTGCACAAGGAGGATCAGAAGTACCTGGGTTTGAGTTTTCAAGGAAAATTTTTCGTGTTTACTGTGTTACCATTTGGTTTGTCCTCTGCATGCAGAACCTACACAAGGTTCATGCTACAGGTGTATGCTCCTCTCAGGGAGAGAGGCCTAAGGATGACCACGTTTGTGGATGATGCAATTTTCCTGGCTGCTAGTCGCATGCAGGGGTGGATGGGCATGAGGGCACTTGTTGTGCCGGGGGATCGAACCCTCGACCGACTCGACCCAGAGTCGCGGTTCTAACCGATCGGCTAAAAGTACCAAGGTAATTGTACGATTAATCGCCCGCTTATGTACCCGAGCCGGATCGGGGTGACCAGGCCCGATCCGCTCCGCACAACATCTCTCCCCACCTAAGAACCGAGCGTCCTCGCTCGTACTTCATTCTTAGGTCCACCTACAGCAGCCCGCCTGGCCGCCCGGGAAAGAGATATACCGCGCATACGTCCCGCGATTATCGCCACCGATCACCGAATCCCTCCTTTTGCACTGTGCCTGATCACGTGGCCACTCCCGTGGGGCCTCAAACATGTGCACCAAGCACCTACAATCGTTATGGGCCCATCTCATACTCGCGCTCATACCCGAGGCGATTTACCATGAAAAATGGCCCATCAACCAGATCGCCGATACCATATGTTGTGTTTGGTATCAGTACAGAACGGAATCCGAAGATTAAAGTTGGAATTAGTGAGCTAGACGGCTCCCTGCCGTCCCAAGGCCTTCGGCCTTGGCGTCCTTTGGGATCCTTTAGGACAGGCGTCCAGTAGGATCCTACTTACGGGATCCTTTGGACTAGTCCGATAACCCCTCCTGAGTTTCAGGACATGCACGCCAGCTGTCCGCCAGCTGGAGAGATGCTTCAAGACTAGGCCATGGCCACGTCAGCCTTGGATTCGCTGATCGATCGCACCCTCGAGATCGTGGTTCCCAAATCGGGTACCCACAATCTCGCTGGTACCCACAGCACAACATCCAATGTTGTGCCGGGGGATCGAACCCTCGACCGACTCGACCCAGAGTCGCGGTTCTAACCGATCGGCTATAAGTACCAAGGTAATTGTACGATTAATCGCCCGCTTATGTATCCGAGCCGGATCGGGATGCCCAGGCCCGATCCGCTCCTCTCCGCACTACATCTCCCCCCACCTAAGAACCGAGCGTCCTCGCTCGTATTCCACTCTTAGGTAAGGAGGCAGCGGCCCGATTGGCCGCCCGGGAAGGAGATATACCGCGCTTACATCCCGCGATTATCGCCACCGATCACCGAATCCCCCCTTTAGCACTGTGCCTGATCACATGGCCACTCCCGTGGGGCCTCAAACACGTGCACCAAGCACCTGCGATCGATATGGGTCATCTCAGACTCGCGCTCATACCAGAGGCGATTTACCATGAAAAATGGCCCATCAACCAGGTCGCCGATACCAAATGTTGTGCCGGGGGATCGAACCCTCGACCGACTCGACCCAGAGTCGCGGTTCTAACCGATCGGCTAAAAGTACCAAGGTAATTGTACGATTAATCGCCCGCTTATGTATCCGAGCCGGATCGGGATGCCCAGGCCCGATCCGCTCCTCTCCGCACTACATCGGGCGGAGCGGGTCGGGCCTGGTCACCCCGATCCGGCTCGGGTACATAAGCGGGCGATTAATCGTACAATTACCTTGGTACTTTTAGCCGATCGGTTAGAACCGCGACTCTGGGTCGAGTCGGTCGAGGGTTCGATCCCCCGGCACAACATATGGTATCGGCGACGTTAAAGTCGTCCTCTCTCGTGTGTTAAAAGCTTAATACTCTTCCGCATAAGCTATGTCCGATATTGTTCCTAATGAGGGTGCACCACGTGGGGAGTTCAACCCACCTATTGATCGTGAAGCACCTATAGCTATTGATCGTGCAGCACCTGTGGAACGTGAAGTAGCAGAGACTGAGGCGGAGAGAGCTAGTCGCCAAAATGCGGATGTGATAGCCGCCATGCGGGCTTACATGGAACCCGCTTGGCAGGCACAAGCCGACTTCATGAGGGCTTGTACCACAACTATGGCAAACCTGGCAGGTGATTCCTCTCCTCGAGTGAGTATGCCCGCCATATCTAAGGTGCCGGAGTTTTCAGGATATGAGAGTGAGCTCTCACCCAAGGAGTGGGTCATTGCTGCACGTTCGAAGTTTCCACTTACGGCAAACTTGCACGTGGAAGATTCTTGTGTTCGACGTGCAACAGCAAGCTTCACAGGATCTGCTCTCATGTTATGGAATGCGTTTGTGTCGGCCATGGGTGTTGGCACTTTGCTGCGCTGGGATCAGGTTGAGTCCTTTATGACGGCACATTTCGGTCGGCTTGAGTCGCCTGAAGTGTTGTTGCCGTTGTTTGATGCCTTAACCTTGGAAACCGCTGGTAGCATTACCATATATGTGAGCAAATTCCAACAACTCCGTGCACGGATGGGGGCGGGGCACTCGGGGACTGAGGATGTGCATAGGTTCCTGAAGGGTTTGCCATATTCGATGGCGACACAACTGCGTCTTAAGTTTGCAGGCAGTAATGCGCCGGTGCAAAGTTACATTGACGCTCTTTGTGCTTTGCCAGACCGGGTGCCGGCCTCGCCCAAGGCGAAAAAGGCCAAGCCGGACCTGGGGGTTAAGGATGCGGGGATTACCAAGCCCCCCCATGCAGGCAAACCAAAGGACCCCCGGACTAAGCAAGAGAAGGGTCCACCCAAGTGCTATGAATGCGGCGTCGTTGGCCATATTGCGAAGTTCTGCCCTTCCAAGAAGGTACACCCCCCTTCCCCGGTGCCCTCTGCAGCAAAAACTGGTGTTAAGCGTTCCTTTGATGATGCCCAGCTTGACGTTAATTCACATGACATGTTGTACACCTGCTCTGCCTCGCGGGCGCCCGAGGGATTGGTGTACAATTCTGGGCGTAATGTTCCCTGCATGTCCCGGCACGAGGGTGTTAAGCCCGGCGACACTCTTGTTGTGCGTAGAGAAACAAGCAGTGTCGTCTGTGAGTGAAGAGACTTGACTGGCAACAGTAAAGTAGCAAACACCCGAAGTGCTTTTGATGTCCCAATCAAGTCTTACAATGTTTATTGCTCTCTCTCGTCACTCGGCAACTCGAACTATCCTATCAACAACGTTACTGATAGTCTGCATTACCAATGTCCGATGAGCTAAGCAATTACACCTTTCTATTGTACCTTATCTAGACCCTTCCTAAACCATTGTTCATGTTCATATGATGTCTTGACAGCAGTTTACCTGCATGTCCCGGCACGAGGGTGTTAAGCCCGGCGACACTCTTGTTGTGCGTAGAGAAACAAGCAGTGTCGTCTGTGAGTGAAGAGACTTGACTGGCAACAGTAAAGTAGCAAACACCCGAAGTGCTTTTGATGTCCCAATCAAGTGCCTCAATCCTTCGAGCCAGGAGCATATAGCCTTTCGAGCAAACCGTGTCCGATTATCTAATCCTTTCTTATTAACGTGCAATTGGTCTAGATTGGTTCTGGCAGAACTCCTGGGTTCTGCCACTGATTACTCATTCTACTAACTGCTCTCTCTCTGGTAATTGACGATGATCTGGCCACTATTACTCTTCTGAGGGAAAGGCACCAAAATGTTCTGTCACTATTATAACACTTCCCCTTGCCTTTTCCTCACAAAAACTTGGCCAACCCCAGAGCATCACGATGTCCCTGAAACACCTGCCTTGTCAAAGGCTTTGTGAATATATCTGCTACATTCCTTGCAGAAGGAACGTATTTCACATCCACCTGACCCAATGCAATAGCTTCCCGTGCAAAATGGAAGCTGATCGCGATGTGCTTGGTATGCTTAGAGAACACTGGATTTCTGAAATGATTGATACATCCCTGATTATCACAGTGGATCTTCACAATCCACGGAGAAATCCCAATTTCTTCCAGGAATCCCTTCATCCAATTTGCCTCTTTGACAGCTGCACTTGCCGCCATAAACTCAGCCTCTACAGTGGATGTGGCCACTGCAGACTGCTTTTTGCTTCCCCAAACTACTGCTCCTCCAAACACACGAATTACGTAACCAGTAGTGGAGAACCTGTGATCCTGATCACCACCATAATCTGCATCCACAAAGCCCTCCAGCTCCGTGTCCTTCCCTCCAAGTACTAACACAAGATCCCTGGTAGCCATCAGATATTTCAACACTCTGATGGCTTCATTCCAATGAGCAGTGGTGGGAGTAATCCTATACCTGGAAAGCACTCCCACAGCCTGGGAAATATCAGGCCTTGTGGTGTTGGCAATGTACAACAGTGACCCAACCAGTTCACAATATCTGTGACCTGGAGGTAAGGGACTCCCAGCTCCAATGCTGGCACTGTTGTCCTTAGACATAGGTCGCTGTGTGGCCACAAAATCCTTAGTCATAGGGGTGTCAGGCCCCACAGACTCCAGATCCAGCCCAAATTTCTCAACTAGGGCATCAATCTTTGGGATGCAACTCAAAGAAATCAACCCTTTCTCTCTATCTCTCATTACTTGACAGCCCAAGAAATCTTTCACCTCTCCAAGATCATGGATGGTGAACTCCTGCTTCAGCAACCCTTTCACCCTCTCAATCTCACTCATGCCCTTTGAAACTATCAATAGATCATCAACATAAATCAGCACAAAGGATTTCCCTCCATCCACAGAACATTTCACATAGACCCCAGCATCACTCTTGCACACCTCATACCCCATGGTATGTAGCTTCTCATTAAGGGTCTTATGCCATGCCCTTGGAGCTTGCTTCAGGCCATACAATGCCTTCTTCAAGCGACACACAGTGTTCCCATCCCCATTCTCAAACCCAGGAGGTTGTGTGACATAGACCTCCTCCTCTAATTCACCATTTAAGAAAGCAGTCTTGACATCCACCTGGTGAATTTCAAGACCCTCCTGTGCAGCCACTGACAGTAAAGCTCTTCTAGACCCATAACTGCTGGTGGGAGCAAATACCTCCATCACATCCACTCCTGGAATTTGCCTACACCCTTGAGCCACCAGCCTGGCCTTGAATCTAAGCACATTGCCGTGTGCATCCATTTTCACTGAAAAAATCCAGTGAACTGGGATAACTTTGTGCCCACGAGGTCTAGGAACAAACTCCATCACCTCATGGGCATCTAAGGAGTTTTGCTCCTCCTGCATTGCAGCCTTCCAGTACTCCCACTGTGGGGACTGCTGTGCCTCCTTGAGACTTGAGGGCACACTGATCTTCCCAAAACGCACCCCAGTATGCTTCCCCTGCTCTTGCTTACTCTTACTCTCACTCTCATCCACTACTCTTTCGCTGAATGTCGCCGCACAGCACGTGGGAACTGTTGGTAAAGATCCAGATCTCTCCCTCTGCTCTTTCTCTCTCTTAGACTCACAGCTTGCCCTCTCAAGCTTGCTGCCAGCCTCTCTCACATCATCCTCCCAAACACAGGTACCTCTCGGAAAGCTCTTGTAATTGGGGGAGTTCTCACACTGTCTTGGCTTCCGATTCACCTCCTCAGACACACTCTCACATGGCTGACGGTTTGCAGTCCCGTCAGGACTCTCACAGACACGTGGACCACTCTGCATTGCATGAGCACTTGGTCTATTTTGCTGCTGTGCCCATGTCTCTCTCTCTCTCTGTCTGCTGCCCACTAGACATGAGCGCTGGGGCGCAGGCCCAGCAGCACACTCCCATGCATGGCCCATGCTTGCGTGGCTGGCACCACATTGTCCTTGGGCATCACTGATAGAGTTCTCATCGCTAACATTACTCTCAGGCACTGAGCAGGTCCCACCCATACATCTCAGCTCACTTGGACCATCTGCAGTCTGATCAGAGACTGCCCCCCTCTCATCTCTTACAAGTAAAGCAGGTCTCTCGGTGTCCTGCCCCAATTCCTGCGCTTCCCCTGGTCCCTGTGACTCTGTGTCACCTTCAGTCCTCCCCTCTCGCTCACAGCTCTCTCCCTTATCCTGTGCCAGCAGGATATCTCGAGCCGCAGTTCGTTGCTCATAGCGTTGAGCCCGCGACAGTCCGTCCGGAGGCAGGATGGTAGTAGCCGGATGCGGGTTACGCAGTGACTGCTGTATTCGCTCTAAAGTCTGATGATGTTGTCCGCTGTCTGCACTTCCTCGCGCCAGTCGTTGGATGGCGTCCAGAGCCCCGGACTGATCCAGGTCCGGCTGCTGCTCTCCCGTGCTTGCTTCGGGAGACACAATGAGAATGCCCCCCTCCTGGGAAGGCTTCCCCTGACTATCAGGCTCAGTTGCAGCCTGGTCAGAGGGTACTGGGAAGGCGCTGTCAGGTCTACTGCTGGAGCATGGGCTGCTGACAGTCTGGTTCTGCATACTGCGCTGTGACAATGGCACCACTGGATTGCTGCTGTGCAATTGCCCTGATAAGTCTTCAGGGTATGAAAACTGCTGAGGCTGGTCAGGGAGAACAGCCATTCCCACCCTAGTAACTCCCCGAATGTGTTCCACAAATTGAACATCTCTGCTCTCTCTCCAGATCCCCCCTCCCATATAGATACGATATGCCTTTGACACTGGGGAGTAACCAGTGAACATCCCAGCCACAGCCTTTGGTGCAAAGGTCCCCCTCTGCTGGTCAGGAACGTGCACAAATGCAAGGCATCCCCATGTGCGCAGCAGGGATACATCAGGCTTATATCCCATGAACATTTCGCAGGGAGATAGGGGCCTGCCTGTGCTGGGTCCCATATTTAGGAGGGTGCAGGCTGTCTCCAGGGCTTCCTTCCACATAACAGGGCTTGCTGCAGCAAAATTGAGGAGGGTCCTGGTGCGCTCCTTGAGGGTTCTGTTGGCTCTCTCAGCAACTCCATTCTGCTGAGGGGTATATGGGGCAGATGTCTCCAGCTTAGTGCCCTGGGATGCACAAAATTCCTTGAACTTGGCATTTAAGAACTCTGTCCCTCTGTCACTGCGGATGCACTTCACTGTAGTTTCCTTCTCAGTTTGCCAATACAGAATTAGGTCTCTGACAACAGCTGCAATTACATCTTTTGACTTCACTGGCAGCACTGCCTTCCACCCAGATGCCTCATCAGTTACAGTTACCCAAAAACGTTCCCCAGTAATGGCTGCTGGTGATATGGGACCCACAGTGTCAATGTGGATTCTGTCAAGGGGTTTTTCAGCAGGTCTAGAGCTTTCACCAAATGGGGGACGTGCATGCTTCCCCTCAATGCACGCTTCACAGTACTTAGGACAATTTTCACAGGGGGACATCGAGGTGTCTAAGCCAGTAACCAGTTGCTCACTGCTCAGGCGTTTCATCCAGGGGTCTCCTGGGTGTCCCAATCTGCTGTGCCACAGGAAACGCTTGGCACAGTCATGACTTTGACCTTTGGAGCATTTCTTCTTCAAGGCAGCTGTCACTGAATAAGGGACCTTCACTGGTGCTACTGGGAGGCAGTTGTGAATATAATAGAGACCATTCTCTGGTTTCACAGGCATCTGCCAACCGCTCGGTCCTGAGACAGCAGTGAATGCTCCCAGTCTATCTGTACTGAACCGGATTCCATCACGCAGAGCAGCAGATACTGAGAGAATATTGGTGGTAGCTGAGGGAACACACTGGACATGATGCAGCCACACTGGAATACGCTGAGAGGACAGGAGGCACACTGACCCAGTAGCAACAATACCCCCAGTGGCATCAGATGTAGCAAGCAGCAGTGGAATAGGGTGGTCATGTACTGTAGGGGCATGCAGCAGGGACAAGTTGTTCACAAGATGTACAGACGCTCCACTGTCCACAAGCCACGACTGTTTGGACTGCTGGTGTTTACTGCCATCCAGCACATTATAAGACACCACGTATGGCATACCTTCTGAGGGAGGAGAAGGTGGTCCTGGAGGAGGGTGCAGCAGTGGGAACGCTCCAGTGCCTGGGAATGCATGCTGCACGCTTGGAGGCGGTTGAGGCGCACCAGGAAACTGACCTTGGGGCCACATGGCAGCAAGTTGCTGTACTGCTGCCACCACATTGCGTTGTGTCTCTGCATCCCTTTGGCGTTTGCGGCAGTCTCTCCAGAAATGGCCTTTCCTGTGGCAGTAGTTGCATGTGCCTCTCACTTCTCCCCTTGATTCTGTGTCTGCTGGCTGTTTGGAGGGATTGGCCCCGCTAGTGGAAGGGCAGGAGCAGTCTCTCGTTGAGCAGGCATTGCTTGCATCACCATGGCAGGCTGTTCTCCATCATCGTTGTAGCCAGAAGCTTCTGCAGTGGTGGAAATGAGAGCTGCCAGTTCATCCAAGGGGTAAGCTACTGCAGTGGGCAGTAGACCAGGAGGATTAGCTGCTGCTGGCAGTCCCTGCACGATCTGGGAGGCCACATGACCATCCAGGAGGTCATGTCCGTTGCGTTTCAAGCAGCTTTTGAGATTTATCATTCTGGACACATACTGAGAGATTGTTTCTCCACGCCTCATCCCTTTTGACATTTCCTTCAGCCAGTCTGCGTTGGCTTGAGTGTTGTAACCACCAACAAATTTCTTGCAAATAAACAGATATGCATCATATGCTGACGGCTTACTTGACACTTCCCCTAACCATTCCTCTGGAACTGACTCATACAACAGAAGCATTGCAGCTGCATTATGGATAGTTCCAGGCATGGCTGACTGAATGGCAGGAAAAGAACCCTTGGCACTATTGGCAGCAGTGAAGGCATTGTCCCATACCACAAAATTTGTGCCATGACGATCCAGTTTAATATGCACTTTGACTTGGGTGGCAATGACCTTGGGAAGTACATCTCCCTCGCCCTTTGATGTGCTGGGTGTACACGGCTGTCGTGTGGGAGACGATGTAGATGCTTCCTCTGTTGTGGGCTCCTCCTCGGATGGCTCCCTTGATTTGGATCTCTTTCTCGCCATGCTGATGTCCCTCAGTCTGCGTTAGGTTCTGACAGCTGCGCGTCCCTGTCGTCGTCTCCGTCGTCTGTGTCCGTGCACCACTCCTCTGGGCTGAATCCTTTTCTGCTGCCCAGAAGGGAAAGTAGGAAGTCCTCGTCAAGAGTAGCGAGAGCACACTCCACTGCTGTGTAGGCTGCCCTTTCTTCCCAGTACTCGGGTCTGTTGGGTCCTCCGAGCTGTTGTAGATGTCGTTCAAATAATGCTCGCGTGACGAAGCCTGGGTCCGCGTTGATGAATGAACACTCCCACGCAGTTACTTTGTATGCTGGGTAAACAGAGAATCGTCGTCTGAACCACAGAGGCTGTTCGAGTTTGCCCAGTCCGTACGCGCGGCTGACAAAATCCTTCACTATAAATGCTCGTTCTTCTGGTGTTCTCGGTCCCGTATCTCCTCCAGCTCGCCTCAGGCTATCATATGTCGGTGGTGAAGGAGGTGGGGGAATAAAAGGTCTTTTACCGCCGGTCGACATCCTTCCGCTCTGCTTCGTTCGTCCCATCGTAGGCTCGGAACATGCTTTCAGTTGCCCAGCTCAAGAGTTTGGTGGGCCCATAACCTGTACAATTCTGGGCGTAATGTTCCCTGCATGTCCCGGCACGAGGGTGTTAAGCCCGGCGACACTCTTGTTGTGCGTAGAGAAACAAGCAGTGTCGTCTGTGAGTGAAGAGACTTGACTGGCAACAGTAAAGTAGCAAACACCCGAAGTGCTTTTGATGTCCCAATCAAGTCTTACAATGTTTATTGCTCTCTCTCGTCACTCGGCAACTCGAACTATCCTATCAACAACGTTACTGATAGTCTGCATTACCAATGTCCGATGAGCTAAGCAATTACACCTTTCTATTGTACCTTATCTAGACCCTTCCTAAACCATTGTTCATGTTCATATGATGTCTTGACAGCAGTTTATCTGCATGTCCCGGCACGAGGGTGTTAAGCCCGGCGACACTCTTGTTGTGCGTAGAGAAACAAGCAGTGTCGTCTGTGAGTGAAGAGACTTGACTGGCAACAGTAAAGTAGCAAACACCCGAAGTGCTTTTGATGTCCCAATCAAGTGCCTCAATCCTTCGAGCCAGGAGCATATAGCCTTTCGAGCAAACCGTGTCCGATTATCTAATCCTTTCTTATTAACGTGCAATTGGTCTAGATTGGTTCTGGCAGAACTCCTGGGTTCTGCCACTGATTACTCATTCTACTAACTGCTCTCTCTGGTAATTGACGATGATCTGGCCACTATTACTCTTCTGAGGGAAAGGCACCAAAATGTTCTGTCACTATTATAACAGCTTTCTTCACAGGATCATGAGTGCACCGGAAAGGACAGGGAAATCACGAGAATATCACTTCAAAAAGATGGTAAGGAGACTGCCAATTTGCCACCGGCAAGATGGACTCCACTGGACAATACCATAGCTGATGCACCCCAACTGTCATATGTTATAAGGTGCCTGGTCGCATAAGGCCTTCCTGAGCTGCACACAACCTCGGTCCATCTCAATCAGGTGGTTGGGTCACATAGACCTCTTCCTCCAACTCCCCATTGAGAAAGGCAGTCTTGATATCCACTTGGTGGATCTCAAGATTCTGTGTGGCAGCCAGTGCCAGCACAGCTCTCCTAGTACCATAGCTGCTGTTAGGCGCAAAAGCCTCACAAACATCTATCCCAGGACTCTGCCTGCAGCCCTGGGCAACCAATCTTGCTTTGAAACGAGTGACATTACCATGTGCATCAATTTCTGTAGAGAATATCCAATGAACATGAATGACTTCTTGTCCATGGGGTCTTTCCACATATTCCATGACCTCATGGGTGTCTAGTAATTCCATCTCCTCTCGCATGCCTACTGCCAAGCTCCCACTGAGGTGAGCGTTGGGCTTCCCCCAAGTTGGAGGGCACATGAACTTTCCCAACCTGACACTCTGTACCATATGCTGTAGTTCAGCAGTACTGTCAGCACCATTGGTATTCTTCCCTTCTCTCTCTCTCTCTCTCTTCTTGGCTGCCAGAATAAGGTACATTCTGTACCTTATGCTGAGACTCGGCAGTACAGCCATGACTATCTGATCCCTTCTCAAGTCTCTCTCTCTCTCTCCTTGACTGCTGGATTCATGTGCAGCACCCTTACATTCTCTCACCTTCCGCAATGCAGAGGGAAGCAGCTCTCTCTCTCTCTCTCTCTCTCTCTCTCTCTCTCTCTCTCTCTCTCTCTCTCTCTCTCTCTCTCCTCTCTCTCTCTCTCTCTCTCTCTCTCTCTCTCTCTCCTGGACTCACACTGGGCACACTACTCTGTCTTGACTGAGCTACGCCCACTGTCTCAGCCTGTACACCATAGGCCTGATTGGCCACTGGCCCAGATTGTACACATACCTCCACTGCTGCTGGTATATCCAACCCACTACTCTCATCTCTCACGTCTTCACCAAGCAAAGCCTCCCCGGTCTCAACCTGCTTTTGCAAATCAGGGAGACCCACCATGGTCGGCTCACTCACACGTGCCTGGCCTGCGAGGGTCATGCATGGGGACCCCTATTGGGTCCCTCCTAGCCTCGCGCTGTGCATACCGCTGCTCACGGGTAAGTGTGGTCCCTGGGGAAAGAGGATGTTGTGACTTCCCCTGGCCCCTCATGATACAGTAGAAACGGCCAAAGGATGCGAAAACAATGGTTACAAGTTGTTTGGGCTCCACCTCAGTACCCGTCCAGTCCGGCCCGGTCCTTCCTCTGCCAAAGCCTTATTCTATCCTGTTCTAAGTGTGTCCCTGTCTCCATCGCCAATGCGCCTTGTCAAGTAAGGGGTCACTCCCTTGGCGCGTGAAGTAGCCACTTCTTGGCGTGGAGGAACATAACTCACGAAGGGACCTTTATGGAGGTCCAAATCCTCGTGGTCCGGTCATTTTCCTACAACACGCGACTATTCCTGTTACACCTCAACCCCTCCTCTGCCTTCTGGAGTTTATCCAGCTGCGCCTGCAACTCAGGTCCACCTCTAGCTAGATTCTGCAGATGGCCCAGCACTCACCAAGACTGCTGGGAGGTCCCTGGTGTGACAGGGGACTCGTCCTGGCTGCTGGGGACTCCAGATCCAGGTCTAGTGTGTCCCCTCGTCTTACTATGGTCTCCTGGGGAGCTGCCAGGTGTGCCGGATGGTCTAGCTGGCATGCGCTCCACCACTGGTGCATCCTCTTCATCCCAGAAACTCACTGGAGGCCCAGCTGGGATGCTAGGAGTGATTACCTCACTCACCCACCCACCCTGCCATGCGAGGATGCTCCTGCGAGCCACTGTGGGGACCCTGGTTGAACCTTAGACATACCCACACGCTCCGCTCCTCTCAGATGCTCAAGAAACGTGACATCTCTGCTCTCTTTCCACACTCCATTGCCTACGTAGACTCGATAGGCCTTCGGCTGTGGGCAATACCCAGTAAGCATGCTTGGGATGGTCTTTGGTCCGAATAAAGACCGGTGACCTGCAAGAATATGAACATGTGCCACACAGCCAAACGTGTGCAAGGAGGAAACATGAGGCTGAATCCCATAGCATAACTCAGTAGGGGTCAGAGGCCTGCGTGCGGTGGGGCCCACGTTATATAGCAAGGTGGCAGTCTCCAATGCCTCCTTCCACAAGGAAGGGTCTGCTGCAGCGTGGACCAACAGGGTCCTTTTGCGCTCCTTAAGGGTCCGATTCATGCGCTCAGAAAGTCGATTTTGCTGGAGCTGAGGTCTCCACTTTAGTTCCTTGCTGAGCACAAAATTCTTGGAACTGCTGATTGAGAAATGCTGTCCCTCTGTCAGATCTCACACACTTCACCACTCTCTCATGAAACGCTTGCCAATACTTCAACAGCTCAATGAGTGCCTGGGGAATGGCCTCTTTCGACTTCACTGCCACGGAAGCTACAAAGTGAGACTTTTCATCCACCACAGTCACCCAAAATCTCTCTCCAGAGATGGCAGCAGGTGAGATAGGTCCCACAGTGTCTACATGCACCCTCTCTAAAACACTCTCTGCAAGCTTGGATGAAGCACGAAAGGGGGGTCGAGCATGCTTGCCTTGTATGCATGACTCGCAGGGGTAACACACTTGCGCATGGAGCAAGGGACACATTAATCCCAGTTACCAGATTTTCTTTGTCCAATCTTGTCATGTTCTTAACACTAGGATGACCCAATCTTGCATGCCAGAGCAGTCTATCTATACACACGTGTCCTTTCCTAGCATGATGTGAGGCAGTGTAACGATCCGAGTGCAGAGGGTCCCTCAGGGTACGTAAACTGGCCAGCTTGGCTGGCGGGGTGCAAGCAGACGGGTCGCACCTGTGTGAGGTCATTCTCACACGAACCTACCGTGAGATCAGCTGATACTACAGGCAGCATGAGGACTGGATGATTGCTGCGCAGTATGCTGGCTCTGAACTGGACACGCCCATTCTAAGAAAAACAGCCCTCGCTCTCTAATTATCTGACCAGACCAGCCTGATGGGCCTTTCATGGCCGTGTACTCACCTGCACTGCCAGTGAGGAATGACGCCCCATCCTGAATAACTCCCGTGACAGAGATCAGGTTGGTGTGTGCAGTGGGCACACACTGCACATTGTGCAGCCAAAACACTTCTTGTCTGGCATTGACCAGACACACAGACCCAGATGCAACTATCCCTCCTTTGGCATCAGACGTGGCCAAGTGAAGAGGAAGGGGTTGTACATGCATGACAGGGTTGTGCAGCAACGACAAATCATTTAACAAGTGCACTGATGCACGACTATCTATCAGCCACGAGGTACTCTAAGCCCCATGAGACGTAGGGGTAAGCACATTCAAAGAAATGAACATTGGCTCACCATTACCTGGAGGAGGTGGTGGTGGGAGCTGCCAGCATGGCAAGGGGAAGAAGGTGGACACAGATCCAGCAGCATGTGAGGTCGACGAGGGAGGGCCTCCACTGGAATGGCCAGCATCCCACCAACTGGCTGGTGGCTGAGAAACTCCTGGGCCCCACCAAGCATCTGGGCCAGCGCTGGTAGCTTGCATTGTGCCCTGCAGGGCTTGTAGCTTCTTCAGATCCAGACACTCACCCCAGAAGTGTCCCTTCGGCTTGCAGAAATGACACGCCAGGTCTCCTTTGGCCCCCTGGCACGTCCGGACCCTCGCCCCCTGCCTCCAGTGTTGTTGGTAAAGGGGCCATAGGGAGCCTGACCATCAGCAAGAGCTCCAGATCCCACTCCTGGTACCGCTTCAGCGCCTGGTGCTGCTCCAGCGCTTGCAAGAGGCTCAGGGACTCCGCCCTGGGCTGGTACAACGGCTGCGGCAACTGCCACAGTTGGTGCAGCTGCAGCTGCCACGTGAACGGACTCTGCCAGGGGAACATCCTCGTACTCCCAGGTCTCGATGGCACTGAGGATGATCTCCAGTGTGGTGGCAAAGGAAGAGAGAGAGAGACGAGACACCAGTCAGGTTAGAGCATTCAGCGGAATCTGTTACAAGCCGGTCAGCACCGGGACTTCCTTCGACGCCAAGACGCGTCCCACTTTCCAGAGCCTTCATTGCAGGACCCGGCAGCTTCCTGCCCGAAATCCTGGCATTGGACCTGGCAGCTTCCTGCCGTTACAACTTCCCCCTCCCCTACATGGGAGCGTCCTCGCTCACATCAGAGCAGTCATCACGAGCAAGACTCTGTAAGGTAAGAGTTCTTCAAGCAGTGTACATGCCGTCTACACTCAAGCAACAATATTTTTTTACACACATAGCTTAGGCGACAAATTTGCTGAGCCTCCAATGGTGAGGTACGCCAGGGTACGTCAGTGAGCTTTGTTCATCATCATTCATTGCTTGAAATTGTCATGGCGGGCTTCAAAGTGGATCGATGATCTACACTTAACATCATGCGCGCGCTATACAGCTCACCGTACTGAACTTCCCACTTGTATAATAACGGGGTGACACGCGGGGAGCAACTAAGCCCTTCTACCTCCCCCGGCGGGCAGCCATGCTGTACCCGCAACAAACAAGTGAAGGAAAAGATCGCCTCTCCGTGTCTAATTCCGCCTCTTCTTAGGCGCAGTATTCGTAGTTGCTGAGGCATGCGCATTACTTCGCTTCTTAGTACCGTTGCCTGCAGCCGCGACACCTTGCGTGCGCTTCCTTGTTCCCACCTTCTCATTGAGACCGCGACCAGCCCAGTACTCCTGGACAACCTCTTGGGCATGTTCTATTAATCCTGCTTCTGGTTCCCATGAGTTACGCTCAGGCCCGTAGCCTTTCCATTTTACCAAATATTCTTTCTTCGGCGCATGGTGCGCAGCCTTCTTCTCTGCATGCATCAAAATACACTCCACCTCGTATTCCCAATCACCATCAATCCAATCTGGCGGAGGTGAGGGAGCCACATTGACACCCTTATGATATGGCTTCAACAGCGACACATGAAACACATTGTGAATGGTGTACTCATCAGGCAACTCCAGCCTATATGCAACAGCGCCAATCCTAGCCAAAATCTTGAATGGCCCAATGAAACGAGGCAAAAACTTCTTGGTGCCAGGATGCTTCCAACGAATATTCTTAGTGGACAATAGTACTTCTTCCCCAACTTCATGCTCAACATGTCTGCGCCCCTGGTTAGCATAAGTGCGCTGCCTATCTTGTGCCTCAATCAGGTTGCGCTTCGCTAACGCGAGATCATCATGCAACTTTATAGCAAATCTTTTAGCCGACGGGAAAGTGGTCCCAGAAATCACTGCAAACGGCTCAATAGGATCCTCCCCATGCACCAACCGGAATGGAGTTGTGCGAACGGATTCTTGATAAGCATTGTTATAAGCGAATTGTGCGGCTGGCACATGCACATCCCAATCATGTTGTGTAGGACTAACATCATGCCGCAACATGTCTTCCACAATGCGATTCACACGCTCAGTTTGGCCATCAGTCTGTGGATGATAAGCCGTTGAAAAGACAGACCTCGTGCCCAAAATTTTAAACAACGCTTTAGTGAAGGCACTCGTGAACACCGTTCCGCGATCAGTCAACACCTCTTTAGGCATACCGTGCAACTTAAACACACGATCCACAAACACATCAGCAAGACCTTCAGCAGACAGCTGATCAGTTGTTGGGATGAAATGCGCATATTTAGACAGTCTGTCCACAACCACAAGGATAGCATCATTCCCGTCCATCGTTTTGGGTAAGTCAGTAATAAAATCCATGGAGATGCTTTCCCACCTTCGTGAAGGAATTGGTAGAGGCTGCAGCAGACCAGCTGGCAGTGAGGTATCCACCTTGTTGCGCTGGCACGCATCACAAACGCGAAGAAAATCTTCAACACCTTCCCTCAGCTTCGGCCACCAAAAATACCGTTGTATTTTCTCCAACATTTTATTCCGGCCCACATGGCCTGCCTGTGGCACTTCATGGTTTTCTTTGAGAATGGCTTCTTTGAGCTCTTTATCTTTACCATCTGCCATTTCGGGAACATACATTGCTTTTCCACGGAACCAGTAACCATCTTTAGCGACCAACTTCGCTCTTTGTCTTTTACGCCCATCCCTTCGAAGATGATCCTTCTCATACGCGGTCCGTATGCGGTGCAACCAGTCTTCCCCCTCGGGGCACCACACGCGGTCCGTATGCGGTACAACCAGTCTTCCCCCTCGGGGCACCACAAAGTGAACCATCCGGGCACGCGTCGCCCGAGTCACTTGCTGCTCCA
>MVGU01001171.1:0-30000 GCA_002005505.1 Botryococcus braunii
CTCTCTCTCTCTCTCTCTCTCTCTCTCTCTCTCTCTCTCTCTCTCTCTCTCTCTCTCTCTCTCTCTCTCTCTCTTCTCTCTCCTCTCTCTCTCTCTCTCTCTCTCTCTCTCCTTCTCTCTCTCTCTCTCTCTCTCTCTCTCTCTCCTCTCTCTCTCTCTCTCTCTCTCTCTCTCTCTCTCTCCTCTCTCTCTCTCTCTCTCTGGAAGAACATGGGCAGACGGAGGCCCGGTGAAAGGGAGATGGCAAACACTTACAGCAGGTTGCCCTTTTAACGTATGTGGTGTCTAGCCGTGGCATCTGACGTGGACATTGTTGTCCTGCTTGTCGTAATGCTGAGAGGGATGAAGCGTAATGTATGAACAAGAGAGAGAGGGGGGGGAAAAGGGAGGGAGGGAGAGAGAGGGGGGGAGGGAGAGAGAGAGTGGGGGGAGAGGGAGGGAGGGAGAGAGGGAGCGAGGGAGACAGGGAGGGAGGGAGGGGGGGGAACTCATGAGTCGTGGCTCTCTCCTTCCCTCCCTCCTGCCTCCCACGCACACGAACAAGCACACACACCCAAGCACACGCACACGCACGCATGCATGCCCACAGACACACAGACTCACACACGCACACACCACACACACACACACCCACACACACACCCACACACACACACACACACACACACACACACAGGCGCGGACACACACACGCGCACACACACATGTCACGTACCCGCACACACACGTATTCACACACACACACACACACACACACACACACACACACACACACACACGTCACGCACACTACACACACACACACCACACACACACACACACACACACACCACACACACCATGTGCGAAAGCACACGCAAGCAAGCAAACACACATGGCGCACAAAAAAAATGTTACACATGCACGCTCACACAAATGTTTACACACGCGCGCGCGCCGCGCGCGGCGCACACACACACACACACACACACACACACACACACACACACACACACACACACACACACACACACAACACACACCACACATCTCCCTTACCCTAGCCACTCTCTCTCACCTCTTCTCCATGTTCCGTGTGCCCCCCCCCCTCCGGTACCGTCTCCTCCTCTCACTCGTGCATCGGTGGCTATGTAGAAGTGTATTGGTGGGATTCTCAGTTCGTTGTCTGATTGCATGCTTGCTTGCTTCAAAATCTCTTGCGCCGCCGCCGGTCCTTCACTTCCCATGCATCATATATGCTAGCTAGTTGTCCAGGAGTCCATGTGCATATCAATTCGGGAGTGCGGAGTTGCTCTGGCATGGTGGCAGCTAGAATAGCCAAATATTTACATTAATGTAAGATCAAGAGCGCCTCTGCAGCTGACGATTATGTATCGCGGAACATCCCCTGGGGAGCCCTCACTTTCCGCAAATGATAACGGACCTCCAGGGATGAGAATTGACCAAATTTGAGCCTAGAAATGACTTTTACAAGCAAGTCACTTTACTGATTATAATGATTAGTAAGATAAGATTAAGATTAAAAGATATAATGATTATAATGATCTACGTTGTCATGACTGAACAGATAGTTTTGTCACAGCCTTCTTCGCGATCATGTACATGATATTGCAACAATTGTACATAGACGTACAGCCAACTCACTTGAGTAGGGGTTCACCCCATCTACGATGTTTTTGACATACATCTGCATAGATTCCGCCACCTGTAATCATGGGCTCCTGCACCCCCATAATCAAAGGTCCCTGCAGCTGCACCCCTTTCATGCATCCTGCACATGCATCCTGTACATGTAGATATATGTATCTAGCACAGACTACTTTTTACACATTTGGTTTCAATCTGGACGAATCCCTGAAACTGGTGATCACCAAAATTTTAAGTGATTACAATCACTTCCTCAAGACCTCCAGCTTGCAAATTATAGAAATTCCCCCTGGCTGACTCAAAATACCATATTGGCAAGCTTCGCTTCTCTGCACAAATTTGTTTAAACGTTTAAACGACTGCTAATGGCAAGATCGTTCCATATATGTACTATATAGTACATGATATCATGATCAGCTTCTCGAGCTTAACAAGAACAGACCCTTCCGAAAACTTCTTAGTAATAATTTATAAATCCATGTTGCGAACATGGATGCCTCGATGGTATATACCTAAAGGTGACTAACAATATATGCTGCAATTATTGCTCGACTTACTTAGCCCCTTTCGAAACATTGAAATTTGACTTCAACGAATATGCACCCGGAAATACGTGCATTACTCTTTCCGTTCAGCAGCCCAGTGCTAAGCCTTACACTCGTGGAGAGGGATGTAAAGCCCAGCTCTGCTTACCTTAAGCGTTCCATTGCCATTCTGAGTCTCCGCCCAATACCTCGCCAGCACAACGGGGAAACTTTAACGCTAGCGCTAATAGGGCATCCTTGTCTGCCACCCCTGCTGCACAGGATATCAATGAACTGACACGCCTCATCAAACCGACACCTTGTTCAACGCCTTGTTACCCTGGGCGAAAAAGGCGCCTCATGAAACCGAGGTCAAGCGTCACAGACAAAAGGGGGGAAATGGATCGCAAAGTCCCCATTGAATAACAGTCAATTTCCGGGATCGAGACAACCACCCGGGTTCTAGACGAAACGTTTCAACCTGCCATGCAAACATGTCAGGCCTGGCAAACAAAAGTAGCATGCCTGAGACTAATGGGCATCATCGCATACAAAGCTGGTACATGCGCAAGTCCCTTAGAATTTTAAGCTATGGGATCAACTCAACCTATACAACGTAGTGTTTCCCTCTCGAAAACGAATTCTGGCAATTCCCTGGCAAGCGAGATTCCCTCCACCTACCCCCCCCTTCCCCCCGGGGGCTCCCTCGCCAGGGAGAAGAGGGGAAACTGAATCTGGGACTTCAAATAGAGGTCATTTTGTTCCCTTCAGCTTGAGTATGCGCTAACATCATATGCCCGCTTGACACACACACACACACACACACACACACACACACACACACACACACACACACAAACACACACACACACACACACACACACACACACACACACACACCACCCACACACACACGCGCGCACGCACGCACACACACAAACACACACGCACGCACACACACAAACACACACACACACACACACACACACACACACACACACACGCACGCACACACACACACACACACACACACACACACACACACACACACACACACACACACACACACACACACGTACGTGTGCGTGCACGCGCGCGCAGTCTCTCACTCTCTTGTAGTTTGATAGATATCGTTTTTTATTAAAAAAAACGTCCTGGATGCTGTCATTGTCTGTCGACAATTGAGTGAAATATTGAGGCACAGAAACTTAACACATTCAGAGCTGAAAACCTTCACTAGACAAGTCCTTTCTACATGAGTAGCAACTTTAAAGGCATAGAACGATTGCCACGATGTCCCTACATGACCACCTAACAATTGTGAAGACTTAAACGATTAATCTAATCCTGCCACGATGTCCTACATTACTAACAACTATAAAGACTTTAAATGATTAATCTAATACTACTGCCACGAGGTCCCTACACGACCAACTATGAAGACTTACAAAGATAGCCACGATAAAACACACAACATTCACCAAGCTTCCTCTAAGCCTTTGCCAGATTCCAGCATCCATTACTTGCTCGGATGGTGTCGAGAGGTCCGAACAAGTGTTATAGCCCAATGCATGCAGGAGTACAATCAGACCTACATTAGTATTACCCATCCGGCATTCCCATGACGTCAATACGCAGGTATACCCAGATTCATACGAACCCTCTCCGTGAACTAGCACCTTCTTCATCAACACCTACACTCATACAAATTTGCCGTGCAAATTTCAGATTGGACACCTCCAACCCATCCTAGAATCAGCACACTCTCCAACACGTGGCTCCGGCAACCCACGCTCTAGCCTCACAGAAGTGGGTACGGCAACCCCCTCCCGCCCCAAAAGGTGCGGCTAGCGGACCACACGCTCCAGCCCTCAAGACGTGGCTAGGGCAACCCACGCTCCAGCCTCAAGAGATAGCTATGCGTGGCTACGGCAGCACATGCTCAAGCCTCAAATAGGTGCTATAGCCACGGCAAAACACGTTCCAGCCTCAAGAAGTGGGCACGGCAACACATGCTCCTACCCAAGAGGTGGCTATAGCTATGGCAACACACGCTCAAGCCTCAATGATGTGGCTATCGCTACAGCAACACAGGCTCTAGCCCCAAGAAGTGGCCACGGCAACAGATGCTCCAGCCCCAAGAGGTGGCCACGGCAACACACGCTGCAGCCTCAAGAGCTGGCTATGGCTATGGCAACACACGCTGCAGCCTCAAGAGCTGGCTATGGCTATGGCAACACACGCTCTAGCCCCAAGAAGAGGCCACGGCAACACACGCTCCAGCCCCCAGAAGTGGCCACGGCAACAGATGCTCCAGCCCAAGAGGTGGCTACTGCAACACATGCTCCAGCCTCAAGAAGTGGCCACCGCAACAGGGCTGGCATTTGGACCACGACACTCGAAGGTGCGCTCCAGCACAACTGTGTCCGCAGCCTCAAAAGTACCGTCGCCATTGCGATGCCACTCCCACACGGCGTAAGATGAGTTGATCAGCTGCAGAACGCCCATCCCATAGCTGGCCTCCTTCATTGCAGACCATGCTGGAGTGGGGTGGATGTAGCTAGTGTCAAGTCCCTCGCGGTTTCCGCCATCCCCAATCACAATGTGCGTGGCCCCGCACCTGTGGGGCCTGCCATGGAGCACCGGCACAGAGCGCTCATAGGCGTGTTGGTGCCCCGCCAACAGCAAGGCCAGCCCATTTTCGAACAGCAGATCCTCCATTGCAGCCTGGTGCGCCCGGTAGCTTGCGTGTCAGCTGTGGTGGGGGGACAGTGAGGGAAGGTACAAGAAATCAAAACATGAGCCCTTCCCCCGTTTATACACACACATGATTTGCGACGCCCCTTTCATCCCCCCCTCTCTCTCTCTCTCTCTCTCTCTCTCTCTCTCTCTCTCTCTCTCTCTCTCTCTCTCTCTCTCTCTCTCTCTCTCTCTCTCTCTCTCTCTCTCTCTCTCTCTCTCTCTCTCTCTCTCTCTCTCTCTCTCTCTCTCTCCACCCCCTCTATCTCATGCACAAGCGCACGCACACACACACACACACACACACACACACACACACACACACACACACACACACACAGACGCGCGCGCGTGCACACACACACACATACACACACACACACACACACACACACACACACACACACACACACACACACACACACACACACACACACACACACACACCCACGCACCCCGCGATAGAGGGGTGGGGAAGACACACACACAGAGAGATCCTAAACGTTGCAACACAGAGGGATGAAAGGAGTAGCGCACCATCATGTCATCGCCTTCCCCGTAGTGGTGCATGTTGCTACTGTACCAGTGTAATAACTCAGCGGAATTTATAAGGAAGTAAAGCAGGAAGGGAGCAAGGAACGAGGCGCGACACGAGGTCCGTCACTTGGGGCAAGCAAGCGTTTACAAGAACCACCCCACCACACAGCTTACCCTTGTGGTTTCTCCAGTTCTGTCCTCTCGTGTTAATCTACTCGGCACGCGGGCTCCTAGCCAAGGGACGCCTATCATTCGGACTCGGCCCATGTACGACTTCTGTCCCTCTATCCTTCGTGAGAGCCCTAGATCGTCCACTCGCTGGCGTGCTAACGGTGACAATTATTGTCATCAAACACACGCAATGACGGAGTGCCAACTATGCATGGCGTAAGCAACCATCACCGACGGAAGGTGCTACTCTCGTTCGAGCGGCTAACCACGTGGCTCCCACGGGCGTGCAGTATGGCGCCAAAGGGCGTCTCCCGCAAATGTCCCGAAATGCTCGGAAATCCTCGCATTCCGTTACATTATCCCCCCTTAGTCCTTTGCATGTCCTCATGCAAACCCACTCGAGGATTTTCACTGAGAAGAACAACCAGAGAAACCGGTAAACTGGACGGCCCAAACCTCCAACTGCCGTCTGACCCCTGCCGAATTGGTGGTTCATGGGGTCCCCACTTCCAATGTAGAATATCTCCAAGTAAACACTTCCTTGCCATTTATTTATTTTTTATGGCTTTTCTAGTACACTAGGTAGACTTGCGTCTAATCTTATTCGAAGAACAAACATGAAGAAATAAACGTTCAAACATGAAAAACAAGTGTCCCAATTTCCCAAGTCCAAGAGAACATAAAAATCTAATCCAAAAACATACAACACAAAAGAATAATTAAAGTGCTTAAGTCCAAAAAGTAGGGAACTTCCATGGAGAAGTTCCATGCTCCCAATGAGTCCCGTTCCCGTAATGGATGATCCCAAGTCAACATACTGTACAAATCCGCATAAGGTACATATTCCAGCTCATGCCGAACGACTCGGGTTGCGTTGGCTCTGAACCATGATCCAAAAGGAACAAACAAACAAACAAAGAAACAAAGTCCAACGTTCCCAAAAGTCCCAACAACACAAATTTCCAAGGTCCAAGATCCAAGAGAGTCCAAGTCCCCCCTATTGACATAGACAGTCCAAGACCTGCCAGTCACATAGAAGAATTTTCAATCCCTCTCCAATTTCCAAGTCCCTTCTAGTCACATAGTCCACCAATCACAAGAAAAGTGCCCAGGATCCACAACTGATTGCTTGTGCTAGCAGGTGTACTCCCCCCCCACCTATCCAAAGCGTGCAGACTCCGGGCTGCAACATGCCATGGTGTGTGACATCTGTCCACCCACACCGGAGTGGGCGACCCACTCCCAATCCCATCCCGAGGGGGTGCACACATTTGCAATCCTACCACCGGCTTGTCTGTGCAGATCCTTGCGTACCCGACAAGGATTCCCTCCTAAAGAGAGCAAAGACAAGGTAACCGACCGGAGGAGCGGGCAGCAGGGGAAAGGCCTCAAACGGCCGTCTCGCCCCACTTGGGCGGGCCCAACTCCTGGTGACGGTGGTAGGCGTTGATGGTGTCCTTTGCGTGGTCGAACATGTCCAAGGGCTCCCAGTCGTCTCCGACGTCGTAACCTGACCACAGTACCCAGTATTGGTAGGCTGGGGTACCGTCCGGGAAGTGGAGGGCCCGGTTCCCCTTCATCCAGGGACGGTGACCGAGGATGCCGTCCACGACGTACTCGGCATTCTCCGTGCCGTCATCGCCCTTGACCATGCGTGGTCCCGGCTGGTATTTGTAAATGTTGAGGCGGTCTGGGTTACGTGGCCCCTTGTAGAGGTCCACATATTCCACGTTTATGCGTGGGTGAAACTTCAAGGCGGCGGGGACGTCCAGCTCAACAGAGTTGGGATGGACGGCAGTGACCCGGAAGGGTCCAATCCGGCGCCTGGCAAGCTTTATGTACTTCTGCGACGTCAGGGCGGCTGGGAACTTCGTCCGAAGGAGAACAAGGTCCCCCTTCTTATAGATCACAGCCCGGCGGTGGCGGTTCGCCTGGGCCGCCTGCCGCTCCTGAGCTGCAGCCAAAAACTTCCGTGCAAGAGTAAGGGAGTCTTGCATCTTCCGGAGGAAAAGATCTGCCCGATCTGCTTTCCCCCCCTCCATGTGTCCCATAGCAAATGGAATGTTTGGATCCTGTCCATATGTCAAGCGGAACGGTGTGGTGTTGATCGAGGCTTGCCATGTATTGTTATAGGCAAACTCTGCAACAGCCAGATGGTTTTCCCATTCTTTAGGCTTATCCCAAACATAATGTTTGAGGTAGTCCTCAAGAATCCTGTTAACCCGTTCCGTTTGTCCGTCAGATTGTGGGTGATAGGCTGTAGACCGTGCAGGTTTGCAGCCTGTTAAATTTAGGAGTATATCCATAAATTTACTCACAAACTTAGGATCCCTATCCGACACAAGTTCCTCTGGAAATCCGTGGTATCTCCAGACTTTATCCCTTAGCAAAACTGCTACATCATATGAGTCAGCTTTTGTGGTGGTGGGCACAAAGTGAGCACACTTACTTAACCGGTCCACCACAACCCATATGGCATCATTCCCGTTTGCACTCCGTGGCAACCCCGTTATGAAATCCATGGAAATGCTTTGCCATTTCCTAGTCGGGATTTGCAAGGGGTGAAGGAGGCCTGCGGGCAACTTGTTTGAAGCTTTGACCCTTTGACAAGAATCACAGTAGGCAACATATTCCCGCACGTCCTCTGTCATTCCCGGCCACCACCATTCCCGTTTCACCAGTTCATACATCTTGGCAAAACCAGGGTGTCCCACATACAAAGGTTCATGCAATGCCTTGAGTATATCTTGTCTTAGGTTTCTCCCCACGACTCCTTCCCCATCCTTCACCTCATAATGCCCTGGGACATACTTCCGTCCCTCCTTCCCATATTCCCATATCCCATTCCTGAAATGCACCTTCCTTCTGTTCGACCTCTTTCCCAACCACTCATCATCCATGTAAGCCCTCTTTACTAACTCCAGGAAGGGTTCACACGTGTCAAGCTGCTGGGTGACTCCGCTCGGGCGGGCCCTCCCGCCGGAGTCCATTGCGACCCGGGGCTTGACACTCCTGAGCTCGGGCTCCGCTGGCTCGACGTTGCGTCGGAGCTGCCTGGCCGCGAGGATTGGGATCCTGGACAAGGCATCTGCGACGTTAGTCTTGCCTGGCTCCCAAACCCAGAGTATGTCAAACTCCTGCAATCGCTCAGCCCACCTAGCTCTTCTCGGGCTAAGTCCTGCCTGTTGTTGCAAAAAGGTATTACACTTATGGTCAGTGGTTACGGTGACTGGTTTTCCTAACACATAACATCGCCATTCCTGTAGAGCATACACTACAGCCAGCAATTCCCTTTCCGTAGCAGAATAGTTACGCTCTGCACTATTCAACTTTTTGCTATAGTATGCTACTACTTTCCCGTCCTGCATGAGAACTGCTCCCACCCCAAAATCACTTGCATCACATGTCACTTGGAATGGTTTCCGAAGATCAGGTAGTGATAAGATAGGGGCCTCTACCAAAGCAGTCTTCAATGCTGAAAAAGATTCCTCCTGTTCCAATTCCCATTCCCATGCCCTCTTGCTGCTTGACAACTTTGTTAAAGGGAGCAGCGATGGCACTGAAGTCCCTGATAAACTTCCTGAAGTAGTTTGCAAGGCCTAGAAACCTACGGACATCCGTGGTGTTTTTGGGTACGGGCCATTCCTTGACTACTTCCACCTTTTGTGGGTCCACCTTTAATCCATCCCTTCCAATGATATGCCCCAAGTATCGAAGTTCAGAACGCATGAACTTACACTTGGGTAGCTTGGCAAAGAGTTGCTTCTCTCGCAAGCGAGCGAAGACTTTTTCCAAATGAACATCATGCATGTTTTCATCCTTGCTGAAAATGAGCACATCATCCAAATAGACAACGACAAATCCCTCCCGAATGAAATCATGGAAGATTTCATTCATCAGCCGCTGAAAAGTGGCCGGAGCATTCGTTAAACCAAAGGGGAGCACCAGAAACTCGTACAACCCGAATGGTGTTCTAAATGCTGTCTTTGGGATATCTTCTTCTTTAAGCCGGACCTGATGGTATCCGCTCAATAAGTCCAGGCTTGAGAAGACCTTTGCTCCTTTGAGCCTATCAAGCAAATCATCAATCCGGGGCAAGGGGTACCTATCCGGAATGGTAATCTGGTTGACAGCTCTATAATCAATTACCATCCTATAAGTTCCTTCCTTCTTTTTAACAAAAAGAACAGGAGATGCATAAGGTGAGTGACTGGGCCGGATGTGCCCTAATGCGAGAAGCTCATCCACTGTTTTAGTACACTCTTCCATTTCTAGAGAAGATAAACGATAAGCAGGCTTATTAGGAGGTACAGAGCCAGGTTGTATCCTGATGGTGTGATACACCTGTCTATGCGGTGGCAATCCTGGCAAACCTTGAGGAAACAAATCACTGTACTCCCTAAGGAGCACCCCCAATTGTTCCGATTTGCCCTTCAACACCTCCTCCAATCCCAAGGATCCCGTGAGCTTACCCGACGACGACGTTGGCTTCTCCTCCTCCCCCTCCATTATTCCCTCTTCCTCCCCCTCCACTAGGGGTTCCGAGAATAATTCCGGGACCGGCCCGCCCTGGGTACCCGGTCCCCTGGAGTTGGTTGATGAGGTGCCTGATTCGTCGTCGGAGGGATCGAGCCCGTTTTCCTCCAGGGATGACTCCTGCTCATCCCATGCATACTCTTCAGGTCTCATGACAACATTCAACAGACAAAGTCTCCATTGATCTACTTTGTTCTTCCCCTTCCTCACTATGTTCATACCCCATTGCAACGTGCAGGGTAAGACTTTCCTGTGAGGGTCCAACGTTACCCACTTCCCTTGATGTTTTATTTGTGCCTTTCCAACCCCAACACTGACTGTGGCCTCCCTTAGAGACATCCAGTCTTGTCCCAGAATGAGGTCCACCCCCTCCATAATAGAATCACATACAAAGAAAGTATGGCGGGTGACTACCGAAGGGGTGAACCTAACACTAAGGTCAACCTTCCCCTTGGTTTCAGACAAGGACCCATCTGCAAGGACTACTGTTGTTGCTTCCTTGTGATACCTAAGCCCTTGTAGTACTTTGCCTCGGACAAAAGAATGGGTAGCCCCAGTGTCCATGAGTGCAGAAACTCCATGCCTCGAACAGTAACGGCAAAAGTCAGGTTGAGTGGTGAGAGATTTCCCACATGCCCTACATGACAAGATGGTTGTGGCATGACACATGCAAGCACAAAGGAAAAAGGAAAGATTCCGGTCTTGCCCGAGAACATAAATTGTTCTCCCCTACATCCCCGAGCAAGAACTTTTGTTTGGCCTTTGTCCTGTACTCTAAGAAAAACCTCCTGCTTTTCCAGACTTTTTGGCTAACAACAAAGCAGGCACCAAGGCTGGGATCATGTTTTCTCTTTGCAAAGAAATCATGCAAGCAAGCCTCTGCACAATTTTTCTTAGGTACTACCAACTCAAAGGGTTCAGAGAGTGAAGACAAATAGGCCAAACAATGGGGATCCATGACCCTTGCGAGTCAAGTTTTGGGTTTCCCCTTCCCTTTCCCCTTCCACTTCCCTCTTCCCTTTCCTTTCCCTTGCCAATTACCTTGCCCTCCTTGAGGTGGTGGAAGCCCTCCTTGCACTGGTGCCACCACTGGTGGGGCCTGTGGTGCAGAGGGAAAGTAACCCGGTTGAAAAACTGGTGGTTGGAACCCTCCCGCTTTAGCTTTAGCAGCCAACCACTCCCTTTTCAACTGACATTGCCATGCTTCATGGCCCAACTGTTTGCAAAAGTAACACTCCCTATTAGCGGGGATGACCTTCCGAGAGTCCAACTTTCCTCCCTTCCCTGGTGCACCAGGGGGTCCTCCAACAGCTCCCCAGAAGGGTGGTGACCCTTGAACTTCCTCTGGGATATGAGCTGCACCAAGATTGGTGTGGAAGTTTGATAGTGTCCTCCTCTTGGGGGGACCTCCCTGTGCATCCCCATGGGCACTCTTGAAACCACCTTCATACTTGACCACAAAGGAGCACAAGTCATCCAGGTCTGTGAAGGGTTTCCCTGTCCCGGGGTTGATGGTACTGGCCAATCTTAACTGCACATTAAGACCCTTCATGAATAAGTGCAACTTATCCTGCTCTACCATTTCATATTCCACCTCAATATCCGAAAGCAAAGCAACAAATCTTTCAATGTACCTCTCCACACTTTCATTTCCCTGGTAGACTTTGTCAAGCTTTTGTCTTGCTATTGCTACTGTGTCAGTGGCATCATATCTTTTGGACATAAAAGCTTTAAAGTCTTCCCACTCTATGGCATCTTCCTCTCCTCCCTCTTTTTCCCACTTACGCACAAAAGCATCCCACACTTTAAGAGGTCTTTCTTCCAAGTGTTGAACTGCCAAAGCAACCCACTTAGCATCAGGCACGTTTGTGAGTTTAGCATATGATGCCAATTTCCGTGCAAAAAACATAAAACTTCCACGTTTTCCGTTAAAGAGAGAAGGAGGGGCAGCACGCACTTGCACCGGTTTTTGGATCGGTGCTTGAGCCTCGCCCTGCCGAGCCTCCAACTTTTCTTGAACCAAAGCGTCAACGTATTGTTCAATATCTTCCTTTGACAAGGGGCGTTTCTTCCTTTTGCCTTCCGATCCCTCGGTTGTAGGGGCGATCGGGTTCATGGAATCGACGTCCTCCTCTAACAAATCCGTAACCTCGAAGCCTTCCCGCAAAGAACCTTCCAAAAGGCTTCGGTCGTCCTCAGAAAGGTTTTTAAACCTATCTGATGTCACCGAGCTCATCTACGAGGGGCATCCCAAAGTTAGATCCTTGCATCGGCATCTGCCAACTTCCAACAACTTGATCGAAAACCCCAAAGGATTGATAACGGCTTTCGCCGATACCAAATGTAATAACTCAGCGGAATTTATAAGGAAGTAAAGCAGGAAGGGAGCAAGGAACGAGGCGCGACACGAGGTCCGTCACTTGGGGCAAGCAAGCGTTTACAAGAACCACCCCACCACACAGCTTACCCTTGTGGTTTCTCCAGTTCTGTCCTCTCGTGTTAATCTACTCGGCACGCGGGTTCCTAGCCAAGGGACGCCTATCATTCGGACTCGGCCCATGTACGACTTCTGTCCCTCTATCCTTCGTGAGAGCCCTAGATCGTCCACTCGCTGGCGTGCTAACGGTGACAATTATTGTCATCAAACACACGCAATGACGGAGTGCCAACTATGCATGGCGTAAGCAACCATCACCGACGGAAGGTGCTACTCTCGTTCGAGCGGCTAACCACGTGGCTCCCACGGGCGTGCAGTATGGCGCCAAAGGGCGTCTCCCGCAAATGTCCCGAAATGCTCGGAAATCCTCGCATTCCGTTACAACCAGGGAGCATGCAGGACAGCGATCAGCCAGGGGGTGCGCTGCCTATCCACTTTGGCTAAATCTTGTTTAAGCCAGTCGTACTGCTCTGAGGAGTGGCCGTACTCAACATAACTACCCAGCATGAGGATGTGCGCCCCGGCGACCTGCGAAAGCGACAAGGAAACACAGCTTGTAGCTTGACCAGCCAAAGCAGCCTCGGCAGAATAAGAATAAATAATTAAAGCTCCATCAAACCAATGTAAGGGCCCTTTTGAACAAAAGACTTCCATAGCAAGTACATGCAAGGCCAAAAATAGGAAATGTAATGAACACAAAACTCCGTCAAACAATGTAGGGAACAACGATATCTCGCAGCAACCTGAAACAAGGTGCACCAATGTGCAGAATGAATGAGTTCTCGAGGAACTGCATGCAACAAAGCATCTGATTGTAGCTTGCAAGGGCTAACAAAATTTGTCCTGCAGCATCTGAACGAGAGGCAATGAGGGAGGGCAGCAACATGGCAATGTCTAGGAAAGGGCATAGCAAATTCTGCATCTGAAGACTGGACATGTCTCAGCAGACGCCTGATAAGGCCGAAACCCCTTATGGACCAGCTGGTTCTTGTTTGTCGGACGCATTTTAGTACCTCGGGATACCTTAGGCGAAGCTGAGGCGGTAGATCTACTTTGCATGTTCCACCCCGAACCCCATATAACAGTGATATGACCTATACGTGTGACACTGAACTTGAGGCTGCTCCTGCGGAATAGGCAGCTCGCAGCAATTACAAGGGTTATAGTCGCAGACGAAGCAGCTTGTAAAGGTGATAGGTGTAGCATAGCTAGCGGCATGACAGTATAGAATGAAAGCTAAGTATGCGTGGCAATAATCTTCCTAACAGGAGCTGCGGTCTCATTTCCACGTACCACCTTGCTACATTGACGGAAGTCGCTTGACTACTGCAGTCAAGAGGGTGTCAAGTTGGAAACCCTCCTGACGCAATCTCTGCGAAAGGCCCTGTTGTCGGGCACCAAGACGAAATCGGATAAAATTTCAAACCTTGCTGACGTCCAGAGTAAAGTAGTGCAACAGAGAAGGTTGAGCCTTGGAAGGACTGGCACACCGCCCAACATAAGAGAAGAGTTGGGCATCTCTTGTGGCCAAACTGGGGGAAAACTTACATTTCCGATGTGGACTGAGTCCTCAGATATGGTATTGGCCCGCTTGAGATGAGCGTGAAATGTACCAATGTGGACGAGGTGTGGCTCTTGACAATCCACCAACATGGAACCTAAACGGCGAAGGGCTGTCAAAGTCATCACAGCCCTCCGCTTTGGGTGGGTGGGGGGGGGGGAGCAATCCCTTAATACAGAAACCCGAACACGGTGGGACACGATTTGTAATGCCATAATGACACGAGTCCCTTTGAAAGCGGGTGTAACAAGCTTGAAGGGTCCGCTGGAAGTGCTGCACGTGGATTCCACGAGGTGATCACCTCGTGGAATCCACGTGCGGCACTTCCAGCAGACCCATCTTACACCCGCTTTCAAAGGGACTCCGTGTTATTTTGGGACTCGTGCTCATGAGCGTATCTTCACCATGGGAACATGCGCCCAGGCCCAGGATGATATTGTGTCTGCACGTGTGGACAACCGTGTACATGTACTTACAAGGAACCCCGGGGCCCCGGCCGGTCTGATGATGTTCGGCCAAATACCATCAGCATGATGGTAATGAAACGTTTTTCTAAGCCTTCAGCCGACATCCTAGAAGGAGACGGGGCGTAACACGCGCTGACCGCCGACCTCAACAACATCAGAAGCAAAGGAAGCACCATAACTGGCAACCTGTACAGAAGAACGCATTTGACAGTAGAAGAAATTGGATGCTTGCTCTCCCAGTCCCCCATTTGCAGCAAACAATGCCCCCTGAGCCGTTCCGCTGCCGCCTCAGTATCAACTCTAGATCCCCATCTTTCAGCATGGCTCCCAACGCCCGTGCTGCTGGAGGGAGTTGGATGTCTGGGGCGACCATGCTTTCCACTGCCCCTCAGAGGGGAATGTGGCAATTGTCCGCCGCTATTACTCCGTTTGTAACGGCCTCGACGCAGTCCTTACCTCTGCTCGTCAGCTCGTCACCCGGGAACCCGCCTTTCCCACCCCTGTCCCTGGCCAGGAGCGCCGTCGCGCAGACCTCTGCCTCCACGCTTGGGAGGAGGGTCTCGATCTCTATATAGGGTCGCGATCTCTATATATATATCGACATCGTGGGCTCGTCACCACTCACCGTGGCCAACATGCAGCACTTTGTGCCGGGTGGGGCTGCTGCGCGCGCCGGTCAAGACAAGCAAACCAGCATATATGCTGTCTTGCTGTCGCGTCAGCAACCGCCTGTGGCCTTCCAAGCCTTCGCTTTTGAAACATTTGGAGGGTTCCATGCTGATGCGCTGGCCTTGTTGCAGACGCTCCAGACCGTCATTGCTCAAGGGGCTTTTGAACCAGGCCGTCATTGCTCAAGAAGATATGGAGGGATATTTTGTTATTCGACGGGTCAGTTTCATGATTGCGGCCGCTGTGGGTCGCCAGCTGGCCGGGTTTGACTCATAGCTTGAAACATTTGGGTTTGGGTCCTTGAACATTGGGCTGGTCTTTTTCACTAATCCACTCTTGTAAAAGATGAAGAAATTACATCTGGCCAGCCCAGAGAGCATGGTGAGATGCGCAAGAACACGTAGGGGCCGCGTGTGCCGGGTCATGCATACTTTAACTTTTTTCTAAGGACACAAGGGCGCCAAATGGCAACAAACGGTGAACCCCCCTCTCACTCTCTCTCTGTGCCTGTCTCTCTCTCTCTCTCTCTCTCTCTCTCTCTCTCTCTCTCTCTCTCTCTCTCTCTCTCTCTCTCTCTCTCTCTCTCTCTCTCTCTCTCTCTCTCTCTCTCTCTCTCTCTCTCCCCCCCCCCCCCTCCCCCCCCCCCCCCCCCCCCCCCCCTCTCCTCTCTCTCTCTCTCTCTCCTCTCTCTCTCTCTCTCTCTCTCTCTCTCTCTCTCTCTCTCTCTCTCTCTCTCTCTCTCTCTCTCTCTCTCTCTCTCTCTCTCTCTCTCTCTCTCTCCCTCTCCCTCCCCCCCCCCCTCATTATCACCTTGAATACTTGGCCCCTAGATTCCGCGTCCCTGCATGATGGATTTATGGTATGCGTTTAGAAATGCCTTCAGACTCTTAATTTTAAACGGTGAGCCTGGGAAGAGGCGCCCTGCGAGTCGCAGACCGAGTCTGCGACCGCCAGACTCAGCGGTACAGAGTCAGGGAATCGCAGGCCAGCCCACGCGTGTTGTCAGGAGGTCGCAGAACAGACGATGATCCTGATTGCTGCAACCTCTGCGTACTCTCTCACTTTCGGAGTATTGCATCCAAGAAGGTGCACCATTAGTACACACCTGGCAGCCACCCGTGTTCGGGAAAAGATCGAGTAGTGTTGGCGTGGCGGCTCAGTGTTATCGAGTGGTCAATAAGGGCGGACGTGTGGTAGGCCACTCATTGTTGCTCACTCATTGTTTCCTTAATCTTCTATTGACGGTTTGTGGACGCCTCTGACATTATATTTAAATATGAGTCCGAGTCTGAAGCATGGGTCAAGTAGGTGGGGTAGATCCAATACGGTAGACTCCCACACCTTGTGACCGTCCCTGACCTTTTGAACCCTGAATTTCAGCTACAATGCATTTCAAAGAATAACCACAGCGATGTGCTGGTGATACGAGTCTCCAGAGTACAAAGAGCAACCCTTAACATGCAGGTGTTCAGGTGGCATATACTCGGGTTCATGACGACGTAACATATGAAATCACCCCATCTGGACCTTACAGATGCCTTATTCGCTTCATATCAGGGTTGATTCGTGCAGTCTTGCAGAACGGGAGGGGGGGGGGGAGTGAGACACACACACACACACACACACACACACACACACACACACACACACACACACACACACACACACACACACACTCACACACACACACACACACACACACACACACACACACAGACGGACAGACGCACGCACGCGCGCGCACACACACACACACGGACACAGTGTGCGCGCTCGCTCATGTGTGTGTGTGTGTGTGTGTGTGTGTGTGTGTGTGTGTGTGTGTGTGTGTGTGTGTGTGTGTGAGAGAGAGAGAGAGAGAGAGAGAGAGAGAGAGAGAGAGAGAGAGAGAGAGAGAGAGAGAGAGAGAGAGAGAGAGAGAGAGAGAGAGAGAGAGACAGAGAGAGAGTGGGGGGGAGGGAGGGAGAGTAACACTGTGTCTGTGCGTGCGTGTGTATATCCATGTGTGTGTGCGCCTGTGTATGTGTGTGTGTGTGTGTGTGTGTGTGTGTGTGTGTGTGTGTGTGTGTGTGTGTGTGTGTGTGTGTGGATGTGTGTGTGTGCGCGCGCGCGCGTGTGTTGGGGTGGTTAGGATATTTGTGTGCGCACAACGGTTGTTCGGTGTTGAAACAGCTTATTGAGGTATAATTCAGACCCACAGTTACGGGTAATATGAAATAAAAACGCTTTTTCTCAGGGTTCAAAAAGAACATTACTTATGGAAAGCATGTTCCCACAGGGTCATGGAGCCTGCGGAAAAGTCCGCTGACATGATAGCAGAAATGGGTCGCTTAAGGGAGATACCGCACGCCCTGTTCCCGCACATCTTCCCAGGGCTGCCACTGCCCACCATCATGCAGCTCTCCAGGTCCAGCCGGGATTGTCGGCATGCCGCCCAGGCGGCAATTCCCAAAAAGCAAGACCAGCTGGTGGCCTCCATCCCCAACGGCTGCAGGTATTTCATAGCGGAGCAGCTGGCAGTGCTGATGAAGTTCCTGGAGCGCTTCACAGGTGCAGGCCCTGTGCTGACGGAGCAGCACTCTCACGAGCGCCCTTCTACTGTTGACCCGGACGGAACCATTACTCAACGACGGGTGGCAGTCCCGAGTTCACGGCGGGCAGTCCCGAGGTCGCCGCGCCTCTACGTAGACAGTACTGGAAGCGCAGGTCGTGGAAATGAAACACGGGAGAATATCTTCATCTATTTGTCCAACGACAGAGGGGAATTGTTTGTCATCAATTTCACATATCTGTGGAATAAAGAGTCGGGCAGGATGCCCGGTAGGAGCATGTATGTGAATGTGGAAACTGGTGAGGGAGTGGAAGTTGGGCAAGCCCTCCTCCTACTCTTCCAGGATGCTTGGCAGGCTGATGATCTCTGTTTTTCGGGTCCCATCAAGTCGCCATGCCAGTGCGCTGCCATCATTCTCGCCTCGCGCTCCACTGAATGGAAGCGTTCCGTTTCTGAAAAGCTTATGTGGGAGACCGGCCAGGAGGGGCCCCGCTTGAAGCTTGTTAATTCTGACGGATGGTTGCGACTTGGCCGAGCGATGTTTGCAGTAAAAACTCTTGTCTCTCTATTGGATTCTTACTTGTAGTCGACCATGGGTTGGTTACAATGATGCATTTGTGATTGCAAGATGGACCTCTGAGGGTACTTGCATGATTGATCTCTAGGGAACTTGCATGATGGACCGCTAGGGTACTTGCAACATGAGAATTGCATGATGGACCTATAGGGTAGGTGCATGATGGACCCTTAGGGTAATTGCAAGATGGTCCTCTGGGGTATTCCCATGATGGACCTCTAGGTTTCCTGCATGATGGACCTCTATATAGACCTCTAGCTAGGGTACCCCTGCATAATGGACCTCTAGGGTAATTGCATGATGGACCTCTAGGGTAATTGCATGATGGACCTCTAGGGTAATTGCATGATGGACCGCTAGGGTGATTGCATGATGGACCGCTAAGGTAGCATGATGGACGTCGTACGTTATCCGCAGAAAACTTCGCAAAACAATCACGAAAACTAGGATTTTCGCCTTAGTCCAGCATACCACTCGTAGATGTGTCGCACATTAATCGCAAACCGTGGACCTGTTGTAGGTATTAATCTATAGACTTTTAGGTGGACATCTTCTGGGGTCCTCTTATGAATTGGGATGTATCACACTGGAAGGACACATACTGGTAGCTTGATATTTGGCATCTTACGTGTATATTACTGCATAGGCCTCCATTCTCCTTTCTTCCCCCATCCTTTCTCTCCCCCACCCCCCCTTTTTCCCTTCTCCTGTCTCACTTCTATTTACTTTTGCAAAACAACAATTGTCCTCACATCCTCCCCTCAAACTTCACTCGTTTCTTCTTTTTCTTTTTCCGCCTCCCCTGTAACGGAATGCGAGGATTTCCGAGCATTTCGGGACATTTGCGGGAGACGCCCTTTGGCGCCATACTGCACGCCCGTGGGAGCCACGTGGTTAGCCGCTCGAACGAGAGTAGCACCTTCCGTCGGTGATGGTTGCTTACGCCATGCATAGTTGGCACTCCGTCATTGCGTGTGTTTGATGACAATAATTGTCACCGTTAGCACGCCAGCGAGTGGACGATCTAGGGCTCTCACGAAGGATAGAGGGACATAAGTCGTACATGGGCCGAGTCCGAATGATAGGCGTCCCTTGGCTAGGAACCCGCGTGCCGAGTAGATTAACACGAGAGGACAGAACTGGAGAAACCACAAGGGTAAGCTGTGTGGTGGGGTGGTTCTTGTAAACGCTTGCTTGCCCCAAGTGACGGACCTCGTGTCGCGCCTCGTTCCTTGCTCCCTTCCTGCCTTACTTCCTTATAAATTCCGCTGAGTTATTACATTTGGTATCGGCGAAAGCCGTTATCAATCCTTTGGGGTTTTCGATCAAGTTGTTGGAAGTTGGCAGATGCCGATGTAAGGATCTAACTTTGGGATGCGTCGCGTAGATGAGCTCGGTGACATCAGATAGGTTTAAAAACCTATCTGAAGAAGACCGAAGCCTTGTGGAAGGTTCTTTGAAGGATGGAATTGAAGTGACGGACTTGTTGGAAGAGGACGTTGATTCCATGAACCCGATCGCCCCCACAACCGAGGGATCGGAAGGCAAAAGGAAGAAACGCCCCTTGTCAAAGGATGAAATTGAAGAATACATTAACACGTTAGTCGAACAAAAGTTGGAGGCTCGGCAGGTTGAGGCCCAAGCACCGATCATCAAACCGGTGCAAGTGCGTGCTGCCCCTCCTTCTCTCTTTAACGGAAAACGTGGAAGTTTTATGTTTTTTGCACGGAAATTGGCATCATATGCTAAACTCACAAACGTGCCTGATGCTAAGTGGGTTGCTTTGGCAGTTCAACACTTGGAAGAAAGACCTCTTAAAGTGTGGGATGCTTTTGTGCGTAAGTGGGAAAAAGAGGGAGGAGAGGAAGATGCCATAAAGTGGGAAGACTTTAAAGCTTTTATGTCCAAAAGATATGATGCCACTGACACAGTAGCAATAGCAAGACAAAAGCTTGACAAAGTATACCAAGGGAATGAAAGTGTGGAGAGGTACATTGAAAGATTTGTTGCTTTGCTTTCGGATATTGAGGTGGAATATGAAATGGTAGAGCAGGATAAGTTGCACTTATTCATGAAGGGTCTTAATGTGCAGTTAAGATTGGCCAGTACCATCAACCCCGGGACAGGGAAACCCTTCACAGACCTGGATGACTTGTGCTCCTTTGTGGTCAAGTATGAAGGTGGTTTCAAGAGTGCCCATGGGGATGCACAGGGAGGTCCCCCCAAGAGGAGGACACTATCAAACTTCCACACCAATCTTGGTGCAGCTCATATCCCAGAGGAAGTTCAAGGGTCACCACCCTTCTGGGGAGCTGTTGGAGGACCCCCTGGTGCACCAGGGAAGGGAGGAAAGTTGGACTCTCGGAAGGTCATCCCCGCTAATAGGGAGTGTTACTTTTGCAAACAGTTGGGCCATGAAGCATGGCAATGTCAGTTGAAAAGGGAGTGGTTGGCTGCTAAAGCTAAAGCGGGAGGGTTCCAACCACCAGTCTTTCAACCGGGTTACTTTCCCTCTGCACCACAGGCCCCACCAGTGGTGGCACCAGTGCAAGGAGGGCTTCCACCACCTCAAGGAGGGCAAGGTAATTGGCAAGGGAAAGGAAAGGGAAGAGGGAAGTGGAAGGGGAAAGGGAAGGGGAAACCCAAAACTTGACTCGCAAGGGTCATGGATCCCCATATTTTGGCCTATTTGTCTTCACTCTCTGAACCCTTTGAGTTGGTAGTACCTAAGAAAAATTGTGCAGAGGCTTGCTTGCATGATTTCTTTGCAAAGAGAAAACATGATCCCAGCCTTGGTGCCTGCTTTGTTGTTAGCCAAAAAGTCTGGAAAAGCAGGAGGTTTTTCTTAGAGTACAGGACAAAGGCCAAACTAAAAGTTCTTGCTCGGGGATGTAGGGGAGAACAATTTATGTTCTCGGGCAAGACCGGAATCTTTCCTTTTTCCTTTGTGCTTGCATGTGTCATGCCACAACCATCTTGTCATGTAGGGCATGTGGGAAATCTCTCACCACTCAACCTGACTTTTGCCGTTACTGTTCGAGGCATGGAGTTTCGTGCACTCATGGACACTGGGGCTACCCATTCTTTTGTCCGAGGCAAAGTACTACAAGGGCTTAGGTATCACAAGGAAGCAACAACAGTAGTCCTTGCAGATGGGTCCTTGTCTGAAACCAAGGGGAAGGTTGACCTTAGTGTTAGGTTCACCCCTTCGGTAGTCACCCGCCATACTTTCTTTGTATGTGATTCTATTATGGAGGGGGTGGACCTCATTCTGGGACAAGACTGGATGTCTCTAAGGGAGGCCACAGTCAGTGTTGGGGTTGGAAAGGCACAAATAAAACATCAAGGGAAGTGGGTAACGTTGGACCCTCACAGGAAAGTCTTACCCTGCACGTTGCAATGGGGTATGAACATAGTGAGGAAGGGGAAGAACAAAGTAGATCAATGGAGACTTTGTCTGTTGAATGTTGTCATGAGACCTGAAGAGTATGCATGGGATGAGCAGGAGTCATCCCTGGAGGAAAACGGGCTCGATCCCTCCGACGACGAATCAGGCACCTCATCAACCAACTCCAGGGGACCGGGTACCCAGGGCGGGCCGGTCCCGGAATTATTCTCGGACCCCCCAGTGGAGGGGGAGGAAGAGGGAATAATAGAGGAGGAGGAGGAGGAACAAACGTCGTCGTCGGGTAAGTTCACGGGATCCTTGGGACTGGAGGAGGTGTTGAAGGGCAAACCGGAACAATTGGGGGTGCTCCTTAGGGAGTACAGTGATTTGTTTCCTCAAGGTTTGCCAGGATTGCCACCGCATAGACAGGTGTATCACACCATCAGGATACAACCTGGCTCTGTACCTCCTAATAAGCCTGCTTATCGTTTATCTTCTCTAGAAATGGAAGAGTGTACTAAAACAGTGGATGAGCTTCTCGCATTAGGGCACATCCGGCCCAGTCACTCACCTTATGCATCTCCTGTTCTTTTTGTTAAAAAGAAGGAAGGAACTTATAGGATGGTAATTGATTATAGAGCTGTCAACCAGATTACCATTCCGGATAGGTACCCCTTGCCCCGGATTGATGATTTGCTTGATAGGCTCAAAGGAGCAAAGGTCTTCTCCAGCCTGGACTTATTGAGCGGATACCATCAGGTCCGGCTTAAAGAAGAAGATATCCCAAAGACAGCATTTAGAACACCATTCGGGTTGTACGAGTTTCTGGTGCTCCCCTTTGGTTTAACGAATGCTCCGGCCACTTTTCAGCGGCTGATGAATGAAATCTTCCATGATTTCATTCGTGTAACGGAATGCGAGGATTTCCGAGCATTTCGGGACATTTGCGGGAGACGCCCTTTGGCGCCATACTGCACGCCCGTGGGAGCCACGTGGTTAGCCGCTCGAACGAGAGTAGCACCTTCCGTCGGTGATGGAGGCTTTCCCCCTGCTGCCCGCTCCTCCGGTCGGTTACCTTGTCTTTGCTCTCTTTAGGAGGGAGTCCTTGTCGGGTACGCAAGGATCTGCACAGACAAGCCGGTGGTAGGATTGCAAATGTGTGCACCCCCTCGGGATGGGATTGGGAGTGGGTCGCCCACTCCGGTGTGGGTGGACAGATGTCACACACCATGGCATGTTGCAGCCCGGAGTCTGCACGCTTTGGATAGGTGGGGGGGGAGTACACCTGCTAGCACAAGCAATCAGTTGTGGATCCTGGGCACTTTTCTTGTGATTGGTGGACTATGTGACTAGAAGAGACTTGGAAATTGGAGAGGGATTGGGGATTCTTCTATGTGACTGGCAGGTCTTGGACTGTCTATGTCAATAGGGGGACTTGGACTCTCTTGAAATCTTGGACCTTGGAAGTTTGTGTTGTTGGGACTTTTGGGAACGTTGGACTTTGTTTCTTTGTTTGTTTGTTTGTTTGTTCCTTTTGGATCATGGTTCAGAGCCAACGCAACCCGAGTCGTTCGGCATGAGCTGGAATATGTACCTTATGTGGATTTGTACAGTATGTTGACTTGGGATCATCCATTACGGGAACGGGACTCATTGGGAGCATGGAACTTCTCCATGGAAGTTCCCTACTTTTTGGACTTAAGCACTTTAATTATTCTTTTGTGTTGTATGTTTTTGGATTAGATTTTTATGTTCTCTTGGACTTGGGAAATGGGACACTTGTTTTTCATGTTTGAGCGTTTATTTCTTCATGTTTGTTCTTCGAATAAGATTAGACGCAAGTCTACCTAGTGTCCTGGAAAAGCCATAAAAAAAAAATAAATGGCAAGGAAGTGTTTACTTGGAGATATTCTACATTGGAAGTGGGGACCCCATGAACCACCAATTCGGCAGGGGTCAGACGGCAGTTGGAGGTTTGGGCCGTCCAGTTTACCGGTTTCTCTGGTTGTTCTTCTCAGTGAAAATCCTCGAGTGGGTTTGCATGAGGACATGCAAAGGACTAAGGGGGGGATAATGTAACGGAATGCGAGGATTTCCGAGCATTTCGGGACATTTGCGGGAGACGCCCTTTGGCGCCATACTGCACGCCCGTGGGAGCCACGTGGTTAGCCGCTCGAACGAGAGTAGCACCTTCCGTCGGTGATGGTTGCTTACGCCATGCATAGTTGGCACTCCGTCATTGCGTGTGTTTGATGACAATAATTGTCACCGTTAGCACGCCAGCGAGTGGACGATCTAGGGCTCTCACGAAGGATAGAGAGACATAAGTCGTACATGGGCCGAGTCCGAATGATAGGCGTCCCTTGGCTAGGAACCCGCGTGCCGAGTAGATTAACACGAGAGGACAGAACTGGAGAAACCACAAGGGTAAGCTGTGTGGTGGGGTGGTTCTTGTAAACGCTTGCTTGCCCCAAGTGACGGACCTCGTGTCGCGCCTCGTTCCTTGCTCCCTTCCTGCCTTACTTCCTTATAAATTCCGCTGAGTTATTACAATTCGGGAGGGATTTGTCGTTGTCTATTTGGATGATGTGCTCATTTTCAGCAAGGATGAAAACATGCATTATGTTCATTTGGAAAAAGTCTTCGCTCGCTTGGGAGAGAAGCAACTCTTTGCCAAGCTACCCAAGTGTGAGTTCATGCGTTCTGAACTTCGATACTTGGGGCATATCATTGGAAGGGATGGATTAAAGGTGGACCCACAAAAGGTGGAAGTAGTCAAGGAATGGCCCGTACCCAAAAACACCACGGATGTCCGTAGGTTTCTGGGCCTTGCAAACTACTTCAGGAAGTTTATCAGGGACTTCAGTGCCATCGCTGCTCCCTTGACAAAGTTGTCAAGCAGCAAGAGGGCATGGGAATGGGAATTGGAACAGGAGGAATCTTTTTCAGCATTGAAGACTGCTTTGGTAGAGGCCCCTATCTTATCACTACCTGATCTTCGGAAACCATTCCAAGTGACATGTGATGCAAGTGATTTTGGGGTGGGAGCAGTTCTCATGCAGGACGGGAAAGTAGTAGCATACCATAGCAAAAAGTTGAATAGTGCAGAGCGTAACTATTCTGCTACGGAAAGGGAATTGCTGGCTGTAGTGTATGCTCTACAGGAATGGCGATGTTATGTGTTAGGAAAACCAGTCACCGTAACCACTGACCATAAGTGTAATACCTTTTTGCAACAACAGGCAGGACTTAGCCCGAGAAGAGCTAGGTGGGCTGAGCGATTGCAGGAGTTTGACATACTCTGGGTTTGGGAGCCAGGCAAGACTAACGTCGCAGATGCCTTGTCCAGGATCCCAATCCTCGCGGCCAGGCAGCTCCGACGCAACGTCGAGCCAGCGGAGCCCGAGCTCAGGAGTGTCAAGCCCCGGGTCGCAATGGACTCCGGCGGGAGGGCCCGCCCGAGCGGAGTCACCCAGCAGCTTGACACGTGTGAACCCTTCCTGGAGTTAGTAAAAAGGGCATACATGGATGATGAGTGGTTGGGAAAGAGGTCGAACAGAAGGAAGGTGCATTTCAGGAATGGGATATGGGAATATGGGAAGGAGGGACGGAAGTATGTCCCAGGGCATTATGAGGTGAAGGATGGGGAAGGAGTCGTGGGGAGCAACCTAAGACAAGATATACTCAAGGCATTGCATGAACCTTTGTATGTGGGACACCCTGGTTTTGCCAAGATGTATGAACTGGTGAAACGGGAATGGTGGTGGCCGGGAATGACAGAGGACGTGCGGGAATATGTTGCCTACTGTGATTCTTGTCAAAGGGTCAAAGCTTCAAACAAGTTGCCCGCAGGCCTCCTTCACCCCTTGCAAATCCCGACTAGGAAATGGCAAAGCATTTCCATGGATTTCATAACGGGGTTGCCACGGAGTGCAAACGGGAATGATGCCATATGGGTTGTGGTGGACCGGTTAAGTAAGTGTGCTCACTTTGTGCCCACCACCACAAAAGCTGACTCATATGATGTAGCAGTTTTGCTAAGGGATAAAGTCTGGAGATACCACGGATTTCCAGAGGAACTTGTGTCGGATAGGGATCCTAAGTTTGTGAGTAAATTTATGGATATACTCCTAAATTTAACAGGCTGCAAACCTGCACGGTCTACAGCCTATCACCCACAATCTGACGGACAAACGGAACGGGTTAACAGGATTCTTGAGGACTACCTCAAACATTATGTTTGGGATAAGCCTAAAGAATGGGAAAACCATCTGGCTGTTGCAGAGTTCGCCTATAACAATACATGGCAAGCCTCGATCAACACCACACCGTTCCGCTTGACATATGGACAGGATCCAAACATTCCATTTGCTATGGGACACATGGAGGAAGGGAAAGCAGATCGGGCAGATCTTTTCCTCCGGAAGATGCAAGACTCCCTTACTCTTGCACGGAAGTTTTTGGCTGCAGCTCAGGAGCGGCAGGCGGCCCAGGCGAACCGCCACCGCCGGGCTGTGATCTATAAGAAGGGGGACCTTGTTCTCCTTCGGACGAAGTTCCCAGCCGCCCTGACGTCGCAGAAGTACATAAAGCTTGCCAGGCGCCGGATTGGACCCTTCCGGGTCACTGCCGTCCATCCCAACTCTGTTGAGCTGGACGTCCCCGCCGCCCTGAAGTTTCACCCACGCATAAACGTGGAATATGTGGACCTCTACAAGGGGCCACGTAACCCAGACCGCCTCAACATTTACAAATACCAGCCGGGACCACGCATGGTCAAGGGCGATGACGGCACGGAGAATGCCGAGTACGTCGTGGACGGCATCCTCGGTCACCGTCCCTGGATGAAGGGGAACCGGGCCCTCCACTTCCCGGACGGTACCCCAGCCTACCAATACTGGGTACTGTGGTCAGGTTACGACGTCGGAGACGACTGGGAGCCCTTGGACATGTTCGACCACGCAAAGGACACCATCAACGCCTACCACCGTCACCAGGAGTTGGGCCCGCCCAAGTGGGGCGAGACGGCCGTTTGAGGCTTTCCCCCTGCTGCCCGCTCCTCCGGTCGGTTACCTTGTCTTTGCTCTCTTTAGGAGGGAGTCCTTGTCGGGTACGCAAGGATCTGCACAGACAAGCCGGTGGTAGGATTGCAAATGTGTGCACCCCCTCGGGATGGGATTGGGAGTGGGTCGCCCACTCCGGTGTGGGTGGACAGATGTCACACACCATGGCATGTTGCAGCCCGGAGTCTGCACGCTTTGGATAGGTGGGGGGGGAGTACACCTGCTAGCACAAGCAATCAGTTGTGGATCCTGGGCACTTTTCTGGTGATTGGTGGACTATGTGACTAGAAGAGACTTGGAAATTGGAGAGGGATTGGGGATTCTTCTATGTGACTGGCAGGTCTTGGACTGTCTATGTCAATAGGGGGACTTGGACTCTCTTGAAATCTTGGACCTTGGAAGTTTGTGTTGTTGGGACTTTTGGGAACGTTGGACTTTGTTTCTTTGTTTGTTTGTTTGTTTGTTCCTTTTGGATCATGGTTCAGAGCCAACGCAACCCGAGTCGTTCGGCATGAACTGGAATGTGTACCTTATGTGGATTTGTACAGTATGTTGACTTGGGATCATCCATTACGGGAACGGGACTCATTGGGAGCATGGAACTTCTCCATGGAAGTTCCCTACTTTTTGGACTTAAGCACTTTAATTATTCTTTTGTGTTGTATGTTTTTGGATTAGATTTTTATGTTCTCTTGGACTTGGGAAATGGGACACTTGTTTTTCATGTTTGAACGTTTATTTCTTCATGTTTGTTCTTCGAATAAGATTAGACGCAAGTCTACCTAGTGTCCTGGAAAAGCCATAAAAAAAAAATAAATGGCAAGGAAGTGTTTACTTGGAGATATTATACATTGGAAGTGGGGACCCCATGAACCACCAATTCGGCAGGGGTCAGACGGCAGTTGGAGGTTTGGGCCGTCCAGTTTACCGGTTTCTCTGGTTGTTCTTCTCAGTGAAAATCCTCGAGTGGGTTTGCATGAGGACATGCAAAGGACTAAGGGGGGGATAATGTAACGGAATGCGAGGATTTCCGAGCATTTCGGGACATTTGCGGGAGACGCCCTTTGGCGCCATACTGCACGCCCGTGGGAGCCACGTGGTTAGCCGCTCGAACGAGAGTAGCACCTTCCGTCGGTGATGGTTGCTTACGCCATGCATAGTTGGCACTCCGTCATTGCGTGTGTTTGATGACAATAATTGTCACCGTTAGCACGCCAGCGAGTGGACGATCTAGGGCTCTCACGAAGGATAGAGGGACATAAGTCGTACATGGGCCGAGTCCGAATGATAGGCGTCCCTTGGCTAGGAACCCGCGTGCCGAGTAGATTAACACGAGAGGACAGAACTGGAGAAACCACAAGGGTAAGCTGTGTGGTGGGGTGGTTCTTGTAAACGCTTGCTTGCCCCAAGTGACGGACCTCGTGTCGCGCCTCGTTCCTTGCTCCCTTCCTGCCTTACTTCCTTATAAATTCCGCTGAGTTATTACATCCCCCCCCCCCCGGTTTGTCCTCCTCCCCACTTTTCTTGTTCTCTTTGTTTTTCTTCCCCTTCAAACCAATGCATTATTTGCCCAGTGTTTATTTTTCACCTGCTGCCAATCGGATATCGACACGGGACTATGCGGGCGTCGGGGGCCTGAGACTGATATATTTCACATTTAACAGTGTTACCTCGGGCATCAGGAGCCTGATATATTGACGCTGTTACCTTAAATAATTCAGAGAACAAGTGAAGGTATACCGATAACAAGTGAAGGTATACCGATAACAAGTGAAGGTATACCGATAACAAGTGAAGGTATACCGATAACAAGTGAAGGTATACCGATAACAAGTGAAGGTATACCGATAACAAGTGAAGGTATACCGATAACAAGTGAAGGTATACCGATAACAAGTGAAGGTATACCGATAACAAGTGAAGGTATACCGATAACAAGTGAAGGTATACCGATAACAAGTGAAGGTATACCGATAACAAGTGAAGGTATACCGATAACAAGTGAAGGTATACCGATAACAAGTGAAGGTATACCGATGACGTGCCCGGACAGGAGCAAGCGCTTCACATGGGAAAAGAAATTTCTTTCACCAACAACGTTCAAACGTGATGTTCAACACCCACAGCCGAGTCTCACTTGGCACAACGGCGCTCGATGTTGGGAAACCGGCTGCTCCACTGGCGCCCAACATCCATGGGCAGGCCAGGAATACCAAGACGAAATCGGATAAACTTTCTGACGTGGCTGATGTCCAGAGAAAGGTAGTGCAGGCGAAAACGTTGAGCATTGAAAGGACTAGCACACCACCCACCATAAGAGCAGAGTTGGTCATCTCTTGTGGCCACATTGGGGGAAACCTTGCATTTGTGATATGGACAGATCTGTCCATATCTGAAGATCCTAGGAGACGTGGCAAAACACACACTGACCGCCGACCTCAACCCCATAAGAAGCAAAGGGTATCACACGGGCAGCCTTTGACAGAGAGAAGACGTACATCTGGCCAGCTCAGAGGGCATGTTGAGATTTGCACAAACACATAGGGGACCTTGTAGGACACAAGGCCTCAAAGCCGGCGCGAACGGCAACAAACGGTTCACTCTTCATAGTACTAATAATACTTAACGGTGAATGGATTTATCGTATTCGGTTAGAATAGGCTTCACTCTTACACACACATCTCACATCTCATCATGCCCTCGTGGCTGGACAGATGTAATTTCTTCTTCCTTTACCTTCTTTTTCTTCTTTTTTCAAGAGTGGAGTAAAAAAGACCAGCCCAATGTTCAGGGACCCAAACCCCCAATGTGTCAAGCTATGAGTCACACCCGGCGAGCGGCCAGCTGGCGACCCACAGCCGCCGCAATGATGAAACTGACCCGACGAATGACAAAATATCCCTCCACATCTTCTTGAGCAATGATGGCTTGGTTCAAAAGCCCCTGGAGCCTCTGCAACAAGGCCAGCGCATCAGCATGCAACCCTCCCAATGTTTCAAAAGCGAAGGCTTGGAAAGCCACAGGCGGCTGCTGACGCGACAACAAGACAGCATAGCGGGTCTGCTTGTCTTGGGCAGCGCGCGCGGCGGCCCCACCCGGCACGAAGTGCAGCAAGTTGGCAACTGTGAGTGGG
>MVGU01001171.1:42500-72500 GCA_002005505.1 Botryococcus braunii
GACGCATGCTTGCATGTTTGTGGGGGTGATTGGCTGTGTGTGTGTGTGTGTGTGTGTGTGTGTGTGTGTGTAACGCGCGCGCGCGTGCGTGCGCGAATGTGGGTGTGTGGGGGGGAGGGGGCGGGGAGGGGGGTTGTGTGCTGGTGCGTTTAAACGGGGGTAGAAGAATGTCCGCACCGGCCGTGGCTTTTGCGTGGGGGAGGGGGCACGAGCAGGCAGTTGTATGTGTCTTTGTTCAAGACCATGGCTCCGTGCTGGGAGGGCTGCCGCAGGGCAGCTGTTGGCCGAGCCCCAGGGGGTCCAATTGCAGCGCATGCCATGGGGCAGAGCATTCAATCGGGCTTTTGGTTTTCATGCAGGAGCGATGGGACGGAGAGGGCGTGGAGTACTTACCGGAACCCTCAAGCAGGGCCAAGGCAGATGGAGGCGGGCTCGGTAGGGAGCAGTCCGAGGAAGTGGATCCCTTGAGTCTCTCTCCAGACGAGGTGAAGTGCCATTGCGTCCACAGGCACACTCAGTGCTGATCCCCTTGCCTGTTGCCATGTACTCTGTCCGTACGATTACTTCCCCCGTGCATGCGTGCGTGTGTGTGCGCGCGTGTGTGTGCCTGTGTGCCGCGTGCGTGTGCGTGTGCGTGTGTGTGCCTGTGTGCCGCGTGCGTGCCCGTGTGCCGCGTGCGTGTGCGTGCGTGTGTGTGCCTGCGCGCGCGCGCGTGTGTGTGTGTGTGTGTGTGTGTGTGTGTGTGTGTGTGTGTGTGTGTGTGTGTGTGTGTGAAGAGAGAGAGGAGAGAGAGGAGAGAGAGAGGGGGGGGGTTGTAGCTGGCCAGTAGCTGAGCTGTAGCTGGCCAGTAGCTGGGTTGAAGCTGACTGAGCTGTGGGTGTGATCGGGTGGGAGGGCAGGCGAGGAACAGGCCGCTGCGATATATGCCCTTCGGCTCGGGTGCGAGGCAATGTATTGGGATGAGCCTGGCCAGAATGAATGCCCTCACGACCCTGGCTCTTCTGGCCTCTCACTTCTCCTTCCGCCTAGCCGACAAGGTCTGTCCCTGCGGCCTCTGCGCACCATTTGTTACAATGTTAACCTCCCTACAAACTCTTGCAGCTAGGCGTTTGCGGTGGTGCTTTGCGTTGTGGCAATTGCAGTGGCAGTGGCGCCCAAACGTTTTGGCGTTTTGCACCCTTCAGACAACGACCGGCTTGGATGTCCGCCTACCGCCCTCTCTCGCTCCCTACTTTCCTGTCCCGCCTCTTCTCCCCCGCACTCCCACCTGATCCCCGCCTCCCCTCCCTAGCTGACTTCATCTCCTCCCTACCGTTTGAACGCCCCACACAGTTCCAGCAAAGCAAGACCCTTTTCTTTTTTTCTTTTCTTTCTTTTTTTTTTTTTTTCTAATGATTGAAAAAAAAAAAAAAAAAAAAAAAAAAAAAAAAACAGAAAGGAGTACGGTCTCCGCCATTCTTCTCTTGACCAAACGATCTGGGTTCCCATCTGGGTTACCTCAGTTCTCCAAGCCCGTATCCCGCACTACCCCCGTCCTCACCCTGCACACCTTTTTCACTGAGGAAGCTGCATCCAGGTTGGTTGTTCACGATTGACGGTTTAAGTAGGATGTGATCACACCCGGGTAGGTCCCAGGCAGACGTTTCTGGCTCATTTCATTCTGAATCCTGGTGTCAAGCCATTTTCCGTTATTCCTGCCCCAGCTTGTGGACTTTGAAGCTTAACAGTTGGTCTTGGGCTCCTTCGCTCGTCACTTTTCCAACGGCATTTTAACTTAATATAAATAGAATTTCAACGTCCTCAACCTCATCACAGTTTTGCGCATCAAGGTCTATGTTTCCCTTGCGCAAACAAACGTGTATCTCCGCGCTTGATCTCGAGTCCCAGTGTGTGAAATACTTGTTGAAAGTGGGTTGGGAGCAAGAAAGGTTGCTGGTGGGTGGCGCAGATGGAGGGGGCAGAGGGGGTGATGCAACGTACCAGAGAACGAGTCTCCATCACACCTGGGGGAGGCCTCTGGATTCATTGCACATCCCGCGTACCCCAGCCCCTTGCAGCCTGAGCCGGGAATCACCTCACCCGTCCACCACCTCCTTCTGTGCTCGGAAAAATATCTAAGCGTCTGCACTTCTAAGCCACTTCCATGTGGCTTACCCGTCCACAACAGTTCCTCTGTACTCAGAAAAATATCTAAGCGTCTGCCCTTCGAAACCGCTTCCATGTGGCTTTCAAGGATCCCCGGGGTCCGCGTCTCAACGTGTACATCGATTATTTTGGCCCCCAACATCCTGTGTATAACGTGCGAGGAAGGAGGAGAGGGTTCTCGTGATCAAGCAGGTGGGGATGGACCTTTCTCGAATGTTGGATGGCAAGTGTGGGCTGCTATCATGAGGGGAAGTGTGTGACATTTACATGGCGAAGCCCGCGACCTGGCCGTTTGCACCGGTGCTAGAGTTGTGCCTCACATGGGCTCATGTGGCCATTCTAGCACCGGTGCTAGAATTGTGCCTCACATGGGCTCATGTGGCCATTCCAATACCGGTGCTAGAATTGTGCCTCACATGGCCTCATATGGCCATTCTAGCACCGGTGCTAGAATTGTGCCTCACATGGGCCCCATGGGGCCTGTTGTGGGTTCGATTCTGTTATCACCCGGTGATTTCGATTCATTACCACCTTCCGGCGGATGTGGCCAAGAAGCCATTGTGCAGGTCACATGGGGCCCTCATGACTCCATAGGCTAGCTGTGCCCCCTGGTGTGAAGCCGGCACACTCCAGCCTAAGCAGGCAATCCTGAGCCCGAGTGGGCCTGCTCAAGAACAATTCATCTTGGGCGGGAGGGGGCAATACGATGGCCTGCGCATGGGCTTTTAAAAATCTTGTATCTCCTCTGCTCCTCTCGCCTTCCGAGCAAAGCCAGCAATCTGCAGACTGTATAGACATCTAGGGCATGGCCTCATTGGTTCCCGGTGTCTGTTTTCTTTTTATTTTTATTTTCTTGTTCTTGAGAACCAGAAAATAAGTCTTTTGCAGTCGGATTACCTGGGCTTGCGAAGCGATCCGGTTGTTGCCCAAGCCACCACCACGGTCATTATTCCCAATAGGCATGGCCTCGCACGAATCGTTTGCTTTTGCTGTTCTTATCTTTGACTGATGCTTTGCTTTCATGAGAGACTGTAAAAAAACGGGAGAAAAGCGCAAACTTACCTTATGCGTTTTCTCCCATTCGTTAGACACAGTTTCTCACCGTTAGCTTTAGGAGGCCGGTGTTTGAGGGCTTATTGGCCTGAATCTGGTTCTCGCGTGAGTCCTGGGTAGCCACATGGCATGCACATGGGCTCCACATGGACAGCATGTGGTTTCAGGTGTCAGGAAAAGTGTTAAGTGTGCACGACCCGGCACACAGGCACATGACCCGGGTTTTACATGTTAAACTGCCTTCCTTGTGGGGGCGCCTATGACTGACTTGGGGGGAAGCTTTCGTTCACATGGGTCCCCTGTGGCTCCACAATTGAGCTGGAGCATTTTTTTTGCAGCAGGCCATCGTCACATGAGCCGCCCTGTTGATGCTGCTGGGGGCATCATTAATGTAAATTATTTAATATTCTAGGGCAGATACTTCGCTTTCTATCTTAAAAAGTAAAGTTTTGTGGTCTTTTTTGGGGGGATGATGGTGAAAGTCCTGTTGATGCTGATATGATAGCGATACCGCGTAGGGGACATACTTTACTTTTTATGCAGTTACGGTTTGGTGTCATCGAGGGGATTACGGATGAGGTCGTAGACCATAAGCCCAAAAGAAGTGAGAAAGCGCACCGGCATGTCTCCTTTTTAATTGATGAAGGGTCGCGTGCACGTGATTAGCGTACATGTTGGATCCAACACTAGGATCCGGATCCTCAATGACCAGCCCACAGCAGTGGGGGAGCGCATGCCCATGTCTCGGTTCAATTGATGAATGACCACGTGATTGTTATGTGCCCCAGACGACAGATCGGTGGGTACCCTCTCAGTGGGGGAGCACACGCCCATGTCTCCGTTCAATCAATGAACAATCACGGGATTGTATTGTGTCCCAGACGACAGACCCGCTCAAGTTAGGGGCGGGGGGGCGCACGCCCATGACTGTCTCACTTCCCAACAATTGTAGAAGGCCCCATTCTTTGAGTAGATTACCAGCAGGAAGTGGGGACAGCGCACGCCCATGTCTCAATTCAATTATTGAATGATCACGTGCTTGTACAGTGCCCGAGACGACAAGTCTAAAGAAGTGGGGAGCGCACCCCCACGTCTCGGTTCAAGTCCAATTGATAAAGGAGCGCGTGATGGTCTTGGGTATGGTTGGTTGTAAATACTCTTGGTTCAAAAAGCATGTTGTTGCGCTTAATTGCTGCAGCATCGCTTGTCATATGGCATATCACATGGTGCTGCAGATGCTGGTTCAAAGCAGTAATCTGCTAGTTCTGTGGCCACGTGTGTGTGTGTGTGTGTGTGTGTGTGTGTGTGTGTGTGTGTGTGTGTGTGTCATACCCGTGTATATGTCATCCCCATCCCCATAAGAGCTCACACAATCAGACATTGATGATTGGAATCTGAAGGGACACCGCCACAGGATTGATGCCAATTACAGTCCGAGTCACTTAACAGTTAAGTTACAGCAGCACTGCAGCAATGCGGCACTGGGTGCTTACGTGCATGACTTCGGCGCGTGTGTACAACATGAAACCCTCTTGGACACGCCCCCCATGTTTTGTCTCCCACTTATAATTTTTCCCACACGTGCACGTCCTCAAAATATGTGGCTGCACCAGTCCTGCAAGCGGTAGGGTGCACCTGTATGTAACACCGCAGGCAGCCAGTCCCACGGCAGGCTTGTTCAAAATTCTTTATAAAAGTGTATTCCAGATGTATGTTATGTCAACAAACTGACGTACGTTTGCATTCCTTTCCAGAACATGCGTGAGTTTCAGGAGAATCTTCAAAAGAATTCACAAAATTCTACCAATTGTTGACCTCGAGAGCATGGACTGGGCTTCAAAGTACCCACTGCATGAATCAAATGCCTTCGCCGTGTATTGCAGTATTAACGTTTAAGGACGTGCTCTGTAAAGAGCTTCCTTACTGTTTAAGCTGGCAAAGGTCATGAAAAGCTTGTATATTCCCATATATTCGACCGATTCCTTATTCGACCGATTCCAAATTCGACCGATTCCTTATTCGAACCGATTCCTTATTCGACCGATTTCTTATTGGACCGATTCCTGAACTACTACTGCATGTGAACTGTCTTCTACCCCTTTCGTGTTAGTACCAATGGCACCTGCAAGGGGCAAACTGTAATGAATAGCGCCCTTGCTAGCAGTCGATACGGTCAACATTAATGCACCCACTGCGCAATGTGGTCTCTCAAAATTGGCATCTATCACCGGATATATCTAGATGTAGTTCAACACGATTTTTATGGTACCAGTATTCTAGGGTACCTCTGCAGATTCTAGGGTACTTTCAGCTGAAAGTACGGTCAGCAATGGTTTCAATATGTCTCAAACCCAATGCTGACCGTTACATTTATATTTTGATGTACTAATATCTGCCATGGGGGACCATGAGGTGCACGTTCCCAGATACTAATTATATACTTTTACTAGGATGCGGAGTCGATGTATATCTGTCGCATGTGTACTGCCTTAGGCGATACATTACACATACCTTGACGCTGATCTTTACCAAAGAAATGTAAGTCGAGACAAGAGTCTTCCTCCGGTGGCATGCCATTAGATTGAAAGGTTGTCTACGTTGCTTTACTTGAACGTTCATGATGTATACAAGTAAGGCTCACTGCACTAAGAAAGACATTTCCTCGCAAATGAACAGATAGACATCTCCTCAGCAAACCACAGGGTTAGCCCTGGGGGCTGGATCCGGATCCAAGCCCGAACTCAGACGTATGAGTATATATACGGACCGTCTTTGTATCATTTTATCATATGATGCATCTTATATGTATGCATGTACATGATGCATCATATGATAGAAAGACGGTCCGCATAGGTCCCTGTGGGGACTGAGCTAGCCAGCTAGGGAGCTCTCTAAGTCTCTGCAAGTCTAACCTTCAAAGTTAATTGATCTTTGTCCCGAGTGCCACCAAGTGGAGCATTGTCCAGAGTACCGCGCCATGCATGCGGCTGGAAAGCGCTGCAATACTGCCAAATTATTTGCGTTGCTGAGCCGTGATCAAGAGCCTCAGATGTTATACTCTCAACCTCCTTTCTTCATCCATGAGTACTTGCAGAAGTGCGTCTGCGGCTTCATTGCTTTGGACCCCTTTGTTGAACGTGATGGACGCATGCATGGGCGCATGGTCCCGGGATTGGCCTAGTGCTGGAGGCCCGTGAGAGCTTTCTGCAGCAGCCTCCGCGGAACTCGATCCGGGAGGACTTGAAAAGGGGTTGCGTTGCAGACAAGCTGAAACTCTCCGCCACGTGCCGCAAATTCTGTGTCGTAGACAACAGAGAATCTCGTACGGGCTTAGGCAATTGCAACTGGACGGAGCCTGTGCACGAGAAGGGACGGCGCCTGTGAACCTGAAAAGCAGACAACCTCGCTTCTCCTTACCCCCGTGAACGTTGCTTTGCAGATGGTTCAGCTGATCAGCTTATAAGGCCTAATTAGGACATGATTCCAAACTCCAATTAAGGATGCACATACGTTGCATATCTTAATAGGACAACATTGTCTTATTAATTAACGTTAACGTGATCTTCTACACAGGCTGGCGATCAGGAAATCTGTAAGAGATCAGCGTACTGCAAGGCTTCATGAACCCTTGATCAAACTGCATCCGCTGAAACATTTCTGACCTTCAAAGGTTTAATTAAACCCCTAGGTTATTGAACTTTGCGGTGATCTGCTTGTTAAAATCTTAAGTTACATGCAGCTAACGGGACATGAGAAGATTAATTTCTGGCCATTGATTGCTTGCAAAGTCCAGGAACTCGAGGTTTGGCCTACATAGCTATAGGTTAACCGCAAAGTTGCAACCGCAAACCAGTTTGTACCCGTGGCTTCGGTGGCTTCCATAGACGCAACAGCAAATGCAGTACTGGGATTTGCAGAAGTGTCCTTTTCCCACGGACTAGGTATAAATGCATCAGAACACACGGGAAGTACTGGGACTATCTTCTACATAGACAAATGAAGTGCGCTTGCAAGCTGGTCTGCTACCACGTGTACCACATGTGATGCACTGACGCCTTCTGAAACAAAATGGACACAATCACAGAGGGAAATGACAGTACAGCCGGTTGCGATATAATCTCAGCATGTACATCCATGCTATACTCATACGCATGCATATGATCCGGATCCTCATATGATCCTGAGCACACTGGCCAGTGTGCTCAGGATCATGGGTGGAGCGGTTGCTAGGATGCGTTTGGAAGATGCACTTCGGGGGACAAAGCTATACCGCACCGGTTGCGCGCGTCGGCCAGCATGGCTGCAAGGTGGGCGAATCCCAACTTGAATCCACAATTCCAGACTAAGCCAGTCGCTCGAACTTTCCTTCGAAGCCCCTTTTTATGGTACCTGCAGGTCCAACGTCAGCTGGTCCGACGTCAGACCTTGCAGAAGCATTTGCAACCAAAGTACGATGAAAAGAGTACTCTATCCACAAATGTACGACGAGTCAATCGTATAAACACATGCGCATATATGTTGCTCAGTTATTATTTGATAGCTTGCCAGCCTTTGTTAAGAGGATTAATCTTATAACATTTGTGTACACTAATATTATGCATGTAAATTAAAGGACGACAAGAACCCTTAGAGCCCTAACTAGCTTGCTGATCAGCAAGCCAGGGGTGCAGCGCGTCCCACAGTTAGAACCAATCATGACGTCCACGGGTTAACAAGTCATGACGTCGACAGGTTGAACAACGATGCAACTCTTAATCAATGTTCGGCGTTACCGATATTCATGTACAGCCTAGCTCGTTGGTTGGTTGATCCTATAGGAACATTTGTCGACATATACCAGTTGATTTGCAATCTAAGAACGCTCATAGACATTGCGCAGTCCTGAAGAAATGGACCGGGCTGCGTTTCCGGAGCAAATCAACATTAGGAGATACTACCTTATCCAAATGATCAACCGATCATATGACGGCGCTGTGGTCGTATGCCGCAGCACGAGCAACTTGCCTTTACTACAGCATAGGATTCATTGACTTTCCATACATCGTCCTAAAGAGAATAGAGAGAGTAGCGCAAGAAACGCATCGACCGAGAGGAAGGGGGAATAGAGATAATGAGAGGGGGGAGCAGAAAGAGAGAGAGACAGACAGACAGACAGAGAGAGAGAGAGAGAGAGAGAGAGAGAGAGAGAGAGAGAGAGAGAGAGAGAGAGAGAGAGAGAGAGAGAGAGAGAGAGAGAGAGCGCGCGAGAGAGAGCGAGAGAGATGGCGGGGGAGGGGCGTGAAAGCCTTAAATCTAACTTTCAAGTACTTATGAAACCTACAGCGCTGCTAGCAATCTATACGTTTGAAGGTTGACCGTGAGAGGTGACAGCACACCCTTTCACTTGGTTTTAAAAGTCTTGTACGATAAGTCGTATTGATAGCAGTCAGGGCACACCTCTTATCGCAGTTCGTGACAGCTTTCACCTCTACTTGAGGTCTATGCTGTCCTTTCGCACTAAACGTTCAGCACATACGTTTTAACCTGTTACCGCTCATCCGTCACTGCAAGGGTAAGTAGCCAACAATAAGAATAAGGGTGGACGGCTGTGGCAGGGCCAGTTGAGTTGTATGCGCCAGGTAAAGACGGTTGGCAAGCAGTTGTATGTTCTTCAATTAAAGCATCACAACTGCTCCGGTTCAGGAAAATTTTGTGGAGGGCATTTGAAAGTATGAGGAACGTGCCAGCAACAGTCGAGACATCACCCGTAACCCAGGTGTCCGAGTCGGAGTCTTGCACTGCAAACAGAAGGCTGTAGCGCTTGACACGTGTCATGCGCTAACGAGACCCCGGGTACTTGCTCCAAGATCCAAATGCGACATTGACGATCGAGTAAGTGTGTACTGGTGGGTTTATGCGTGCGGACAACAACCGTTAAGTACACCTTTGTGCAGCTGGCTTTATGACCGGCCGGATAGACACTTTGCAGGAGAGTCTCTCAGTTGCCGTGGACTTCAGGAGGCAAAGGAAGGTTCCACAGCTTCCAAGTTCGGCAAAAGTCTCTACAAACATTTGAACGAAATGGCCATTTTGCATTTACACAATTGTCTATGATTGCCCGTGGCCAAGGTGACCTCAAATTTCGAATGCAGAGCTCCACAACAACCGGTGAACAAAACTTGCAGAGGATGAGCACGCCTGTTACTAACATTTCATACCACTTTGATGTGGTCCCCTTAACAGAAATGTAACTCAAATGACTATTTCCAGTCCTTTGAATGTCCTGGGGCAGAAGCTCCAACGAAATGCTTCGAGCTCGTTCCCACGGGAATCCGAAAGTCGTACTTCAAATGCTTTCGAAAGTTGTACTTCAAAGGACTAAACTTTCCAGTCATATCCTGGGGACACAGCTTCGACGAAGAGATAAGCACTGACCGTCTTAGTGGTCCTAGCAATGATGACTACGACTCTGTACGAGGTTTCCAGGTACACATAATTTTTTTAACGTTCACCAAGCCGTTATAACGGTTCTTTTTTAACGATCCTTTCAAAACAACACAGTTGCCGAATCTGCAGTATCTCGATAGGAAAAAATATTGACAGGGCAAGTGAAGGTTGCTGATAACACAGTATTGGCAAACACGATAGCCATTTTCTTCTTATCACTAACAATCACTAAATGGTTTGGCACCGTCGGATCTGGAGCTCAGAGTCGACAAGCAGGGGCTGTCAGCCGTGCCTGTATGGAGCAGTATGTATGCAATACCAATCAAAGGCTTTGGCCTGCTGATTGAGCACGAATGCGCGCGCGCGTGTGCGCGCGCGCATTCACGCACGCACACACACACACACACACACACACACACACACGTACACACACACACACACGTACACACACACACACATGCATGCATGCACATGCACACTCACAGGCAGACACACAAAAACAACGACGACGGTGACGACTACGACTACAATGACAACCACGACCTCGATGCCAGCAGCAGCAGCAATATGACAAAGAGCCAAGCCCTTTCAGTGTTCGAGCTGGGAGCCAAGGCAGTAAACACAAAACCCTGAGTCTTTTACATGGTATCGATAATATTTTTGTAGAACATCCATCCATCACCATCAACACTACCGTGTACATGTCCTGTTCCTTCCCTTGCTCCCCTTCCCTCCTTCCTACATGCCTCACGGGCTGGACAGATGTGAGCATTGCAAGATGACCTCAACTTGGACCATTCGCTCATGCAATCTTGTCCAGATCCCACATAGAGATGTGCGTGCACGTCACTCCACTATAAAAGAGTGAGTTGAACACCGTATGAATCCGTCTCCCACGTTTTCTGTGACATGGCATGGTTTTTGGGTCCCTTTGTGCTACCTATAGTGAATGCAAAGCATGGCTTCAGGTGACGCCATGTGCACACTGAGTCCATAAACTTGTAACTACCTCTAACGGTATAGACACGTCAGATAAAACAGACCTTGAGCCTCTTCCGTCTCCCAGCCGAGGGTGGCTCGGTCTTCAGGGACAAACCAGATCCTAGAGATCTATGAGGAGAAAGTATATATATATATATATATATATATATATATATATATATATATATATATATATATATATATATATATATATATATATATATATATATATATATATATATATATATATATATATATATATATATATATAGCCCATCATGTAAGTTGCCATTCTCAAATGTGAGGCGGCAGCTACATCATATATGGAGTGGGTAAACGTGTCTGCAACAGAAAAATTCACGGCGCACCGACAGCTAGATAACCACACAAGTACAAACACGCAAGTATCAAAAGATTGGGTGCACGTGCCGCTGATAGGGAAGCACCAGTCCGGGCGACAGGTGCAGCTGCATGCAGGGTTGCTCATGTGACAGGGTCCAAGAACCAATTTCTATTAAATTCCGATATAAAGAAGCTTTGAAGAGCATGGACTTGGCCCTTACAGCTGTCACGGTAGCATTTCTGCGGTAGTCCACACTGACGAAGGTACATTTATCAAACCATATTCGATGCATCCCCAGCTTCAGAATCTGGGTCGCTGTTGGATCTTTTGCTGGAATTTGACGCTTCCTCTTCGCTGCTCCCCCTTCAACAATGATGGGCAAACCGTCTGGCCGCCTTGACTTGCCTTTCTCAAGAAGGGTCTGTTGTTTCTTGCTTTTCTTGGATGGTGGTTTGAAAAAGGGAGACAGCCGGTTTAACCTTGATACCGCCTTTCCTGCCCGTGGGATGACGGGGAACAACGCCGGTTGCCGTGCTAGCGTCATACTATCCTGTGACGTTGAGGGTGCGATCTCGGAAGCTGCGGTGGCAACAGCTTCATTGCTGGCAGGTTCCTTATTTGATGGCACCGTGTTGGCAGGTACAAATGCAAGTGATGGCTCAATTGCTCCGCCACTAGTGATACCAACACTAGAAAACGGGCTCGGTGGCGGCTCCAAATTCTGGAAAGGACTAACAGGAGCAGGTCCAACCCTCGATGCTGGAACAGCTGGTGATGAAGAAGGTGGTGATGATGACGATGATGTAAAGGGTATCCGTTGAATTGGTTGCGTCCATCCAAAAGCCAACTGCCACATATAGCCAAGTCTGTTTTGGAACCATTGCAAGGTCCAGGTGCTATATCCGTATATCTCCAGCAGGAAGGCAAGGAGCCTGCAAGGCACGAAGCCCTTTCTGTGGACTCAATGCATTATGGATTGACTCAATGCCATTGGCTCAATGCCATATGGATCTTCTAGAAGAGGTCTAAGATCGTCCAAGATTTCTGGAGAAGTCCGTCCAGTTGTAGTTCCAATAGCACTCCGTACAAATTGTTTTGTACACTACATGTGTACCGTGCCAGCCGTCATTTATGAACGGTAAGTAATAATGTAAATCGGGATAACAAAATAGTGATTAAACGGGCGGCGACACTACGTATATCATTTCTGACATTAATGTTTTCTACTTTGAATAAGCGACGTGGGTGCTTCAATGTAAAAAGTGTTGATGTCTATAGTTAAAAAGCAGTGGTGGCTAGCAAGGCCGTCGCCTCCTATGGTTGGGAGGATTGGTTGGGAGAATATTCTTGAAAGTGAATTGAAGAATGTCTTAAGAACCTTTGGTGCACGTGCCACATCCAATCGCTTGACCAAACAGTACGTACGTTCTGTTGGGCCAAGCAATTAGGCACCAAGGGTTGACAGGATCCTGTACAGTATAATGACGACCTTAAGCTGAGGTTCTAAATGGATTCAAAACGAGTCCGCCAACGCTGCCCAGGCGCTAGCGCTTGCAAGCGCCTGGGCAGCGTTGGCGGATTCGTTTTTAAATGGTGCCTGTAATTGGTGCCAATTGGTGCCTGTTTCATCATTATCGTATTGAAACTACAAGTAGTTATGATTTAGTGGTTGTGTATATACATATATATGTTCTTTCATGATTACAATCAGTTCAATAGTAACATCTGGGACGGTTTATGATTCGAGCAGCACAGCGCAGTCACGGCACACAGTTAAGCGGCTGCGCAGCATAAAGCATGTATATACATTGTCAGCATTGGAGTCAATCCATCAAATCAGCACGGGCTCAATTCAGCAGCTGCAGCAATGTACAAAGCCGATGCCAGAGCTCTAGACACATATATGGTCAACTCATTGCAATGGACTCGTCTAGTGCTACTTACGCAAATATTGTAAACTTGGTTACATTTGTATTGCAGTTAGGGACAAACTGGTCTTAAGTTCATAAACACTATCACTCAATCTACAATGATACCTGTGTGTTCTAGAACACACTGATAATCTTATTTATTTATTAAGGTCTGTACCACTGCCACACTCGGTTCTGCAGAGCCATCAAAGGGTCCAGTAAGTCTTCACACCAGAATCATGGCTGGCAGTAGAAGCCGTGTGAGAAGCTCGAGGTTCTCAGAAACTGCAACAGTCCTTGCTCGGAGTATTACCAGCACAAGAGAGGAGTTTCCTGCATAGCCGTTAAAGGTCAGTGTGTCTGCTAGAATACGTATGTATAGACATATTCTAATTCCAATTGCTAAGCGCTTACATAAGCGGATTGCACACACACACACACACACACACACACACACACACACACACACACACACACACACACACACATACACACACACACACACGCGCGCATACGCACACTGTACACAGTTCATTTTCATTTGAAATTTCCTAGCGATCCAATGTATCGTACAGTATCTGGTGCTGCTATGGTGGTAAGCAGGACCTCTTGAGAAAAGTGTACCAGGATGCTAAATTTAAAGGGTGCATTCAAGATAATTGGATCTGTCCATGACTTGATTACAATCCTTTCACGAAAATCTCTCGCGTAACCTATAGGTAGCTACACAACCTACATATCTTGCTGGAAAAACAAAAGTTTGCGTATAGGTACATACATACGTATACGGTTACAAATAAACGTAAACTTACGTATACAATCTAAATGTGAAGTTGTCCAAGTAGACGACCCAGACAAACAATGCGAGCCCGTTGCTGGCGAAGAATATATTATGTATACCTTCTAGCTATACGTCTCGATAGGACAGTCGGCCGTTTGAAAAGGCTGTTAGAAAGATGAGCCGTTGGAAAAGGTCGATAGAAAGATTCCTAGTACGAGACATTTTTAAATGTAGGAGTCCGGTTGTCGTCTCTCGAGAGGTCTCTGAGTCTCTGTCTGAGCTCAGAGAGAGAGAGAGAGATGAACATCCTTTGGAGGGTTTCCAAAGTGAGTTATTTACAGAGTCTGCCATGAGTGACAAGCAAAAGGCTATATGTGCAATGGGGTGCCTACCGACTCCAGCTGTTAAATTCACGACTACTGCAAAGGAAAGCAAATGCTTGTCCGTCTACCCCTTTCAAATACGCATCCGTCTACCCCTCATGTATATACAGCATTATGTACCTACTATACATCTTGCCCATGGCCACGGTTACTTTTTGCCATTTGAGGTACTATCCAGCTGGTACCAATGTAACGTCAGTCCTAGCTAATGTCCTTCGCTGTAGCGTCAGACGTGTTCCAAGTTCAAGCCGGATTCAGCAAGCTGACCTTTGCTCCAGATCCTTACTTAATCTTTAATAAATTAATTAATTATAACAAATTAATTTGTTTATACTTATTAAACTAATTATTTTATACTTAGTGCCAGCTAAGGTTCAAAGCCCAAAATTTTGAGGAACTCCTAAGCGGTCAAAAGGTCCTTAATATGGCATCATTGGGGCGTCGTCGTTTTCATATGATGGTAAACTATAAGAAACCCAAAAAGCTACAATTGCAATATATACAGCTGCAAGCTAGTGGACTGCATAGCCACGGGGGAAGGTACAAGAAGTTTCAATGGACGGTGCCATGTCTTCACTGTCTACATAAGCCCTCCGTCCATGCGGTCGATGCAAGGGCAGGGGTTGGCGAGGGTATACCTTACGTGAGGATGGCACGTGTAAGGACAGTCCGTTGGCACAGACATCCAGAATTTCATCCGGAGATCTCTAACGTGGAAATTTCCAAGTCATGACTGATGCCTCGAAAAGGAAAACTGATAGAAACTTCAAATGACTTAACCCAACCAATTGACACCCAACACATCAATGCTTAGTGTGCCCACGAAATCAAGGAAAGCAAACTGATAGAATTGCGAGAAACTCGAGTACCAAGCTCAGTCCCGAACTCGTTAAAACTACGTAGTGTGAAATACCCGGAAGAAAACTGATATCATGATATCAGGATAGAGCTTCATTCGTCATGGCAGGCACAAAATCAACAGAACTGCTCCCCGAGAGGGAAAGGAAAGTGGCTACTAAAAGTATTTTTCTTCCCTCGCCTCACCTCTCAGTTTTTCTCCCTCTCCCACCCTCCCCTTCCCTCGTTCCCTCTCCTTTTTCCTCCACTACCCCCGGGAAGAGTCACGGGCCTCCTCCCTCCCCCCCCCCCTTCTATCTATCTATATATATATACATACATATATATATATATATATATATATATATATATATATATATATATATATATATATATATATATACACACATATATATATATATACACATATATATACATATATATATATATATAATATATATATATATATATATATATATATTATATATATATATATATATATATATATATATATATATATATATATATATTATATATATATATATATATATATATATATATATATATATATATATATATATATATATATATATATATATATCTCTCTCTCTCTCTCTCTCTCTCTCTCTCTCTCTCTCTCTCTCTCTCTCTCTCTCTCTCTCCCCCCCCTCCTCTCTCTCCCTCTCCCTCTCCCCCCCTCTCTCTCTTTATATATATATATATATAATATATATATACATATATATATATATATATATATATATATATATATATATATATATATATATCCTCTCTCTCTCTCTCTCTCTCTCTCTCCTCTCTCTCTCTCTCTCTCTCTCTCTCTCTCTCTCTCTCTCTCTCTCGCTCGCTCTCTCTCTCCCCGCCCCCCCCCCCCTCTCTCTCACACACGCACGCACGCACACACACACACACACACACACACACACCACACACACACACACACACACACACACACACACACACACACACGTATGCCATTCGCTCTCACATAGGGCAGGACAGGCCGGAAAGTCCCCTCTATGGGTTTCTTTCTGTGAAGGAGGGAATCGCATTAAAATTTCAATGTTTGCGCCATTAGCTTTAACCATGCTCTCTGAGCACTAGTGTTCCTTACCCTGCCCCTGTAAAGCCCCAAGAGAGGGCTATAATCAAATTCGTTCCTCGTTAGTTGCCTATAAGAGAACGCCCTTCAAATCTGGAAGTACAAATGGTATGTTTTCTCTGTTCCAACTGCAAGTGCCCTTACCGGATCCGACAGCTTCTGCCGGATCCCTTCCGGAAGGGATCCGACAGCTTTTGCCTAAGTGATTGCGAAGCGGAAGTATGTTTTCACTTGAACTCTCACTGTACCTATGCCTGTAAAAAGCCATAGGGCCTTCCTCCTGCCGCTGGTGACGAGTACTCTGCTGACTAGTCTGATGGTTCTATGCCTGGTCATGATATTCTCGTACGGCCGCTAATTTAATGTCCTCATTGGCAGCACAATAGGCCTGGCATTAACCCAATCCAATGTGATGTCTCACTTTGAGGTTTTCTGTGTGATCGGGTTCCCAGCTGAAGGACCCTCACCTGGGGTGGCATATAGTCACCTACAGGGCCGTGGGTACAACCTCGCCGCAGGGGCATGCATGCGTCACGCCCAGGCCTAATTCTCACCGCGCAATTTGTGCTTTGGTGTATGCTTGTTGAGTACATTCACACACACAACCCCCCCCCCCCCCCCCGACACGCGCATGCACACGCGCACGCACAACACACACACACACACACACACACACACACACACACACACACACACACACACACACACACACACACACACACATAGCGTTTCCCCTTGCCCCTCCAGAAGGTACCGTGTCCAGTCGGTTTCACCTGTTAGGATTCCGTGTATGCAACATGACATGTATGACACATGGCTTACGTTTCAGGTAGGTGTCGCTTCCGTTCTTAATCTGGGAGCAGACGTTTCGGTCTTAACTATGTCTACAGCCGCGGCAGTTCTTGAGGTACAGCCATATAAATTTAAGTTGATGCAACATGTTTCTACATAGAAACATATACGTATACCTTTCAGCGACGGGCGATACATCAACTCAAAAATTGTGAAGCATCCCTCCATTGTGAAGCACCCGCTGGCAGCAGGAGCTCAGCACAATTGTTGCTTGCAAGCCCTTGACTTCAATAAAATTACCAGTTACAAGGGCATCAGGCCAGCCTCCGGATTGTCCACATGTTTGTGGACTTCTGCTGGATTTTCACATCCAGGCTTCCTTGCTGCTCATACAAAGCAATGGGACAGAAATGGTTGTGAAAGGTCGATACTACACGTTGCGATGCAATACCATTGTCAGAGGATTGCTACTTTCACAACCATTTCTGTCCCAAAATCCTTGGCGTGAGCATAAAGGGAGTGACCCTTTATAACCAAGGGAGTGGCCAAGTGTAACATGAGCTCCAGTGCTGTACAAGCCTGGCGAACAGAGCATATCGCATGGGAATTCTGCATACACAATATGCAAAGCAGCTCCAATTTGAATGGAAGCTCACGAGGGTTGGGTAGTGAGAGACTGAACGGGACGCATAGAGCTAAATGACAACTTGCAAAGTCCTCCGCTGCTGTTGACTGCACGTGCGTGTGCGTGTGCCTGATTTTCTTTGATGGCTGACAAGTTAGGCAATGGTCCGTATGGCCATGGATGTTCAACATGCGATTTCAGTAATGAGCTCAAGGCCAGGGTCCGTAAGGCCATGGATATGCAAGAGGCAATGCCATTACTAAGGCCATCCACGTGCAACAGGCGATCTCAATAGTAAGGCCATGGACATGCAACAGCCAAAGTACAACTTCAAGTGCCCTTCAAGCGAAGGGTCCAATGTTCTACAATCCGACTACAAACAAAGGTTTAGAGGAATCCTGGAGGAACCTCGGATGGATCGTGGGGGACCCTCAGGAGGACCTTAAGGGGAATCCTGGAGGACCCTCGGATGGATCCCGGAGGACCCTCAGAGTAATACGCATCCTCACTCCATGCGGAATTCACCCTCTTAAGCCGCCAAATGAAACTGCAAGCACCTACACAGCATACGCCTCGGCATCCACAGCAAAGATCTCGCCGTGGCTCAGATGGTAGTAGACGCGGTTCAAATCAGCGAATCGGGGACGCCGGACTGAGACACCACACCTTTGCCAGCGGGGATCATCACGCAAGATCGGTGGAACCGGATCCCGGCTTGCATAAACTTCGTTCCAGACCCGCACGTCACCACTCATGAAGAGCTGCAGGAAAACGGCCCCTAACATTGGTGGGACGTCTCACATATTCCAGAAATGGGAATCTGCTGCAGTGCCGACCCCACAAAGTAGAGACCCCCCCCCTTTGGACCCCCACACCCCACACACAGGCACACCAACACACACGCATGCGCGCGCTCTCTCTTCCCCCTTCCTACCAACACACCCACCCACCCACCCACACACACACACACACACACACAACACACACACACACACACACACACACACACACAAACACTCTCTCTCTATCACACACACACACACACACACACACACACACACACACACACACACACACACACACACACACACACACACACAGAGCGGCTTGAAAACGAGCCGGCCGGTCTCCTGGCCAGACCCACAATTGAAATTGAGCAGTAGAGTCCGCCGGCCCTCCGCACATCTGGAAACATCTGCCCAAGGCATGCACATGTAAAACATGGGGATGAAAGCACCTGCTCGCAAGACCTGATTTCGGGCGCCCATTCGCAGAGGCGGTGAGCCACGGCTTGAAAGAGGCGCCGCGTTTCTGCAGCTCGGATTCCGCCCCCCACACTGTTGCCAGCCCCTCCACTGCGATCCTCAACCTTTCCCACTCATTTGGGAGCACACGCTTTGAAGCCCAGCTAGGCAATTGCAGACGCGCATAAGGATGCGTGTTAGTATCTGTGACACACACTGTCCCAATCGACTTCTTATGGCCACCAGATCAGGTAATGGTGTCGCCGCTAACCAAAATGACGAGACGGAAGATCACGACAACGACCAGCACGCTGACAATGATGGAGACATCGACAACCGCGACGACGACAACGAAGATTAAGAGAATGATGCGAAGCACCCGATAATCATACGTGTAGTTCATGTACCTGCCCTACACTACACTAACCCCCCCCCAAAAAAAAAGAAAAAAAAGGGGGGGGGAGGGGGGGAAAGAAAAAGAACAAGTTTACTTTTAAGAAAAGAAGAAGAAAAAACGTGGGAAAAAATGCACGTGATGAAGGCTGAAGAGGACAATGACGATGACGATGACGATGGCACTACATGAGCACAAGAACATGAAATGGACGGTAGCATAACAAGATGAAAGGAAAGGAACGCAGATGAAGGGCACCAAACACCCGAGCTACTGCTGCAGCACCAAAGCTTAAGCCATGGATGAACGCAAAACCACCTGCGGAGGTATGCAAGCTGCGAGGCGCCGCGGCTACGGCGCACGGTGTACCCCGTCAGGACCTTGTGCCGGATGAGCTGTCCCCCCGCCCATAGCCCGAGCGCGGCCGAGTCGGCCGAGAGTAACACCAGCAGCTGCCCTCCCACGCGCACTTTCAGCGTATCTGCGCCCACACCCTTTGGCGCTGGTGACGCTTGGTGCACTTGATTTGCCTCGTCTCCCGCTGCTCATAGGCTGACGATGTGGAAGGATGGAAAGGAGGAAGGAAGGGAGGAAGGAAACGTGGAACACAACACTCCATCCCGGAACAACAAGCCGAGTGCCGGAATGGATTGTCGTGTCATGCACACTTCACACTTTTTCTACAGCAAGCACAGCCTAACCTTGAAGACTTAATCGCGGCATCATGCCTCCATCCTCCATCTCTATCTCCTCCTCCTCCACCTCCTCCTCCTACATGTCTGAAACACTTGCTCACAGCAACAAGCACCGGATGACCCTGAGCACTCAATCTGGCCAACGAGCACTTGCTGACATGGAGCACTTACTCACAGCAATCAACAGCGTCCTGACCTTGAAGACTCAGTCAGGGCCACAAGCACCGCCGTTTCAACCAGGGTTGCACATTCCAAGCTGTGCACATTCCCAACCAACTCTGCACATTCCCAACCAACTGTGCACATTCCCAACTGTGCACATTCCCAACCAACTCTGCACATTCCCAACCAACTGTGCACATTCCCAACTGTGCACATTCCCAACCAACTGTGCACATTCCCAACCAACTGTGCACATTCCCAACTGTGCACATTCCCAACTGTGCACATTCCCAACCAACTGTGCACATTCCCAACCAACTGTGCACATTCCCAACTGTCCACATTCCCAACCAACTGTGCACATTCCCAACCAACTCTGTACATTCCCAACTGTGCACCATCCCAACCAACTCTGCACATTCCCAACCAACTGTGCACATTCCCAACCAACTGTGCACATTCCCAACTGTGCACATTCCCAACCAACTGTGCACATTCCCAACTGTGCACATTCCCAACCAACTGTGCACATTCCCAACCAACTGTGCACATTCCCAACCAACTCTGTACATTCCCAACTGTGCACATTCCCAACCAACTCTGCACATTCCCAAGCAACTGTGCACATTCCCAACCAACTGTGCACATTCCCAACTGTGCACATTCCCAACCAACTGTGCACATTCCCAACTGTGCACATTCCCAACCAACTGTGCACATTCCCAACCAACTCTGTACATTCCCAACTGTGCACATTCCCAACCAACTGTGCACATTCCCAACTGTGCACATTCCCAACCAACTGTGCTCATTCCCAACCAACTGTGCTCATTCCCAACCAACTGTGCACATTCCCAACTGTGCACATTCCCAACCAACTGTGCACATCCCCAACCGTGCATCTTCTTTGCAGTGCACATTCTCAACTCGTGCACGTCCTTACGGGTGCTCGTACCTAACCAGGCACATTTCCAACTGTGCGCAGCCTCAATTGCGCACGTCCTTAAGGGTGCACTTCCCCAAACCTGCACATTCCTAAAGGTGCTCGTGCTTGGAGGTGCACGTCTTGAACCATGCATAACCCAACAACAAACCCCCCCGCCCCCCCCCCCCGAAACAATTAACCAAAAAGCCACGGAGGCTGATGAACACGTCCACACTGTGCATGTCCCCAACTTTATAACGTCCTCAACCATGCACGTCCCCACTGTAGCACGTCATCAACTTCATCATCATCTTCTTCTTCCTCCTCCTCCATCGATGGCCATCCCCAAGTGCATGTTCCCAGCACAAAGCGACCCGGACCAGGCATGTCGACGCCCGTCGCCCGCAGGAAACCGCGACCCCGAGCAACCGCAAACATGCGCGGCCCGAAGCCTGCGATGGTGGGATGAACGTGTACGAGGAAGCGAGGGAGCCCCATCATGACCGGAGCGTGTGAGAGCAAGCCACGGAGCACCATCACAACAGGATAGTGTGAGAGCAAGCCACGGAGCACCATCACAACAGGATGGTGTGAGAGCAAGCGAGGGAGCGCCATCACAACAAGACAGTGTGAGAGCAAGCCAGGCAGCACCATCACGACAAGACACTCCTGCATCCAGCCGCGAGAGAAGGGTCTCCAGTTGGGGGAGCAGTACACGTGGCATCGTCAGGCGGTACACCTCCCTCCCTGTGTCAGTCAAACCCCCCACCAGGCCATTCATGGCGACTGCCGCATGGCCATACCGCACTGCCTGGTGGTGTACTGCAAGAAGGGTACGCCACCAGGCAAGGAGAGGAATCCTGGGGCGTACTTTTGGTGCTTACATAACATTTCCCCCTCGTGTGCCGGGTCATGCACACTTCACACTGTTTTTTTTTTTTTTTTTTTTTTTTTTAAATCCTAAAAGGCGACCAGTACAGAAGCCCATTATGGAAGACGTCTCTACTCTGCCAGGATGTGCAGCAGAGAGCAAAAAAGAGGCAGACTCCTGTTGCGTTGAGCCATGCATGGCCACAAAAGCTGGATTCACACTTGTTCTAATACAAAGCAGTGTGCAACTTCTGGGTAACTTCCAGTTCTGAGTGATTCTCCGCTAACCGGAAACTTGTGTTGAAACTGTTGTGTGAAATGTGTTTGGAACAACACTTTGAGAAGGGGCTCCTGCCAGGTACTGAGGGGTACCCAAGAGATGAAGTTGGGCCCCTGCGACCCAACAGGAATGCCCTCTGCAAACAGGAACAGGAGCAGGAACCTGAACAGGAATGCACGCAGCACGCTGTAGCATCCCTTCCCTACACCAGAAGTATTACTCACAAGAATACAGCAGAAAAAAAAATCGCAAGAGATGCAGGCTGGAAGATCCCTGTCGGACGCCAGGCTTTGTGCATGAGCACACGGGAAGGGTCGCTTCTTGTGCCAGGAGTTCGAAAAGAGAGATTTCGAAACTATTGAAGCATGTAGGGAGATCCCTGTTCACGTGTGGTGACAATCCCGCTTGCCGAGCCCACTTATATGCCGGTCCATTGGGGACCCTTCTCTCGCACCACTGAAGTTTTAAAATACAAAAGATTGGGCGTTGGCCGTTGGATGGGTGGCCAATGGCGCCGTACTGAACCGCAACGGGGCAAAACTCCGCCTTCCCGCTGTGCTGAAGGCGACAAGGCAGGCAGAACGGGGTAAAGAAAGGACTTTTCTTTATTTCTCTCTTTCGTCTTACTTTGCTTCCATCCGAATGAAAGAGGCAAAGGAGGGAGGAAGGGAGGGAGGGAGGAGGGACAGAGAGGGGGGGGGAGGAGGGCATGAGGAACAAAAATGTGCGATTAGGATAGGCTTCACTTTTTATTCCTTTAAAAAGGGTGCATGAATGCATGATCAAAAGAAGGAAAGCATGCCTGTGGAGGGCACCTTGAAGGAAATCGAGCTGTGTCCGTTCCAGAAGGGAGCCAGGCCCTGCTGCTGGAGAGCCAGCACTTCCTGCAACGCTTCCGACCAAGCAAAGACCCGCAGAACTTTTCCCTGACCATTGGCTTGCAGTGCCTGGCCCGGAACGTCCTGCTGCCGCAACAGACCTCAATCATGTGAACCAACTTTGGGCCCCAAAAGAGGTCAAACTTTGCAAACTTTGGGCCCAAAAACAGTTCATGGCACCCACTGGCACCACATGAAAGCCCACGCTGCTGCTTGCAACTCAGCTGTTGCTCTTCAAGCGCCCCCCCCCCCTCCCTCCCTCCCTCCCTTCCCCCCCTCCTTTCCCCACATTTCTATCTGTATCCCTCCCTCCCTCACCCCCCTCCCCTCTCTCCCTGTGTGTGTGTGTGTGTGTGTGTGTGTGTGTGTGTGTGTGTGTGTGTGTGTGTGTGTGTGTGTGTGTGTGTCACATGTGGGGTGCGGGTTTGCAAATTTGCGCATGATCACGTAGGTTCTAGGAGCCCTGTGGCATGAATATCCTGCATGCAATCATACCGGGCCACACATGGGCATGCATTGGCAGATCCCACACTCCAGACCTGCAAGCAAGAAGACTACCGAACCACCATGTATGTACATATGAGGATCAGCAGTAGTGTAAATGAAGGTGGCGGCAGCTCCGCATTACCAAATATGTGTGACTTTGGCTTCTTGTGGAGCAGCAGTAGTGAGATTCAGCACTGAGATATGTGTTGAGTGTGGAAAGGATGACTGCCTTGCACCTGATTCCTCTTTGGGACAGGATTGCTCTGCAGCCACTCATCAAAAGATGAGGATGCAAGGGTCACAAATCTGTGCGCGGATAGCTTGCCATGCTTGTGGGCACCTGGAAGGGCTTTGGAAGGCAGCTGCATGCAAAAGTTGCCCAATGTTGGTCAAATTAAGATGACTACCATGTCACCCTGAATAGATATGCTTCAGTTTTTCTAGCAGAGTTGCCTTGATAACCACGTGATGGCAAGAATCCACTGACTGTTCATATACAAGTTACAGGGCATGAACTCTCAAGGCTTCAGGGTGAACCCAGTGTAGGCCTCCACAGCTGTCTCACAGATCCGCCGAGGAGAATTAGCTTCCCAACACATTCGAGGCATTGAATCGAACTTCTTCGGGAGATCACCGAGTTAGTAAGTGGGTTGTAACAACGTTTGCTTAGAAATGCCACCGTTCCCGAACGGATCATCTATAACCGGTTACCCGGCGCGCGCACTTTCTTGCCATGATCTTCCTGAAATTTTTAGACAAAAGCTACAGAAACAATCGAGGGTGGATGACGTACAACACCCCGCGTTCTCCTATAAGTTCTGTGATGCACATGGTTGACCAGAAATGGAACCAATGCGCCTAATAGTAGTGCCGACCTAAACGTTATGAGCTTCATTCCTGCATGACAGTGTGATAGAACTGACCCAGGTGAGGGGGTTCTATAAACTGTTTGGGAGGAACGGGCATCGACTCCCTCGGGTAGGATCTCCACAAGAACGGTCCCCTATGCGGAACCCCGGTCTCGGGTACCCTGGGACCCATGGGTACGACGAGGCTCTTCATGGAAAGGCACGCCACAACTTTAGCACGCAATACTGCGAGGCAGTGATTGACCACTGTGTAGGGTACAACTCGATGTGTCAGTTTGACACTGTCAATGCAGAAGCGTCTAGACAAACAGGTGACCGCAACAATTTGCACTGGGTGTGTAGTTCAGAAGAGGAGCAGCGGGGCCCTCACACCAGATGCGGCAAATACACTGAATACCGCACCTTTTGTAATCTGGACATATGTACGTCGGCAAGAAATTGATCTCATCGTCAAAGCTAAAGCAGCATCACCACAGGGCAGGCGGACCCTGGACCCACACGAGGCGAAACAACTCTGGAGATGCCAGACTGATCTGCTCATCACTATCTACAACATCATCTACCAACATCGTCTGCATCACTTTCACACTACATGTAACACGCTACCCAAACCTTGGAGTCGATAGGGTTGACAGCCTATTTTAGTGCCGTCCGTTGCTTGAGGACAAGATATGAAGGAGACTCTCCTTCACATGTTGTCTGGATACAACTCCCATCAGAAGCAAAGGAGGCGGGGAAGAGGGGCACATGACACGGCGCACGTCCGCGCACACCACAAATGGGGGGTGTACAGACACACACAAAGGGGAAAGGGGATGGGATGGAGCGGGGAGGATGCCGGGGGGAGGGGGGGGAGAGAGAGAGAGAGAGAGAGAGAGAGAGAGAGAGAGAGAGAGAGAGAGAGAGAGAGAGAGAGAGAGAGAGAGAGAGAGAGAGAGAGAGAGAGAGAGAGAGAGAGAGAGAGAGAGAGAGAGAGAGAGAGAGAGAGAGAGAGAGAGAGAGAGAGAGAGAGAGAGAGAGAGAGAGGGGGGAGAGAGAGAGAGGAGAGAGAGAGAGAGAGAGAGAGAGAGAGAGAGAGAGAGAGAGAGAGAGAGAGAGAGAGAGAGAGAGAGAGAGAGAGGGGGGGGGGGGGGAGGGAGGGAGGGAGGGAGGGGGAGAGGGAGAGGGAGAGGGGGGGGCGGGGAGAGGGGGATCCTAATCCAAATCTCCAAGCTCAATTTCAAGTCGTGGCAACAATTGCTGTAGCCATGACTTGCCACTCATCTCTGATCCCCCTGCCATTCCCTCCCTCCCTCCCTCGCCGTGAACACGCAAAAAGAATGTCCGAGCTTAGAGGATGGAACCAAACAACAGTAACAACAACGACAATGGCAACGGCAACGGCAACGACAAAGGCAATGGCAAAGGCAAAGGCAATGGCAACGGCAAAGGCAATGGCAAAGGCAATGGCAACGGCAAAGGCAACGGCAATGGCAATGGCAACGACAGGGGCAATGTCAACGGCAATGGCAACGGCAAAGGCAATGGCAACGGCAAAGGCAATGGCAACGGCAAAGGCAATGGCAACGGCAATGGCAATGGCAACGAGAAGGAGAACGACATCTGACCACGACCATGATCACAATGCCACTGATAATGATGATGTTGGCATCATTAATCGTCGTTATCAGCAGCAATAGGACAGAGTGTTGATGGTGATATATCATGCTATACAACTATAGTACGAGAGTAGGAATAAAATAGTGATGATGCTGGTGGTGGTGGCAGTGGCGGTGGTAGTAGTAGTAGTAGTAGTAGTAGTAGTAGTAGTAGTAGTAGTAGTAGTAGTAGTAGTAGTAGTAGTAGTAGTAGTAGTAGTAGTAGTAGTAGTAGTAGTAGTGGTAGTAGTGGTAGTAGTAGTAGTAGCGGCAGCGGCAGCAGCAGCTGTAGCAGCAGCAGCAGCAGAAGTAATCTTTAAACAACAACAGCAACAATGATAATGAAACAACGGGTAATTACAAAACTCACAATTATGTCATCACCACACAATACCCTCTAATGGCTAATATAGGCGAGGCAAAGTAAACCTAATCCGCCATAACTACAAATACTCTTTGAAAATTGCTTCCGCCATAAGTACAAAGACCCCTTGGCTTTGACGGCCAGTTGGGTCTTGTGAGGAAACAACGGTGGTTCCCTCATCCTCTACCAGAAAAACCACCACGATTTTGTGGACCATTTCGCCGCTCGTCTTCTGCCTCATCGCCACCATCCTCCCAGTCCTCCTCGTCATAACTAGCCTGTCCGATTTTTCGATCTTGCAACTCGTCGATGGCGTCGTCATAGAACTCCCGCCACACAACATCTGCATCTGCGCGCTCTCTCAACTCCTCTGCGCTCAGCTCCTCCTCGTCCTCCTCTTCCTCCTCCTCCTCCTCCTCCTCCTCCGCCGTCTCTCCAACTTCTCTTCCGTCAGCCCAGCCCTTCCCCGGACCGCCCTCAACGCTTCCGGAAATTTCCCGAGCAAGATCCTGGTACCACTCCTCATCCTCCAAACCACGGGCCAGTTGCTCCTCACCACCCCCTTGTCCACTTTCACCACGGCCCAATTCCTCTCCACCACCCCCTTCTCTACTTCCAGCACGGCCCTCCCCCTCCGTCCTGGGTCCTCGTCTCATACTTGGGCCGGTACCGCCCGAACCGTCCCCAGGGGGCAGTGAAGAAAAGCCGGAGACGCCACTGGCGGCTTGACGGGCCGCGTCCAAATCAGGAAACCAATCGTCCGTGCCTGTGAACTCAACGGCTCCCTGCGCGGAGAGGTCTTCCAGTCCTCCTTGTGACACCGCCTGCTGGTCCCCAGGAACCCCACGGTAAAGGCATTTGCACCTCCACGTGTGGCAGCCCGTGGCGCTGGCGCCGCCAGCGGTACTCAAAAGGAGGATGGTTCTGGGGGAGGGAAAGAGGAGGGGGTCAGACTCGCAGATTGCCGGAAAGGCAAAGGAGGGGGGGGGGTGTGAGGAGGCCGAGGAGCTCGAGTGCGGGACGATGAGGAGACCGTGGGGGGAAGTGGGAGCGGGAGTGATGAGAAGAAACGAGGAAATTCAGGATAAACCAAGCGTGAAAATGTATGCCACACACACACACACACACACACACACACACACACACACACACACACACACACACACACACACACACACACACACACACACACACGTGCGCGTGCACGCACATACACACAGACAGACAAAGAGACGCCACATCCCCAATCTCTCGTCCAATACACGGATCTATCGTATCGTTTCAAAGGCATCATAGGCGACAACAAGCGGCTAGGGAGACCAACATTGGAGGCCAGGTCAATCTCGGTGGAAGTGGAGAGCAGGCGCAAGCGGCGTCCGGACTGGTCACTTTCATATGCGGATTGATAATATTTGCGCCTGTTCTTGAATCGCCCTTCCCGCCTCCGTTGCTGATCTGCAGCTTTCTCCTTCTCCTCCTTTATCAGCCTGCAGCCTCAAACCATTCCACTCAGCCTGAAACCGTTCCATCCAGCCTCAAGCCATTCCACTCAGCCTCAACCATTCCACTCGCACTCTACCCTCCACTACGCTGCCTCCTGGTACCTCTACACCCTTGCAAGTTGCAAGAGATATTTTTTGAAGCTTGTGCAATACCTTTGTACTTTGGATGTGTCAAACTTAACGTACGCATGCCTGTGCATGCTCATGAGCGTGCATGCGCATGCCTGTGTGTATGTGCGTGTGTGTGTGTGTGTGTGTGTGTGTGTGTGTGTGTGTGTGTGTGCACGTGTGTGTGTGTGTGTGTGTGTGTGTCTGTGCGTGCGTATGTGTGGTGTGTGTGTGTGTGTGTGTGTGTGTGTGTGTGTGTGTGTGTGTGTGTGTGTGTGTGTGTGTGCACGCGCGCCAAGACAATGTGTGTGTGCCAGAAAATGCGCATGCCTTGGCCAGCGGTGGAAAAGAGGACAGGAGGCAGGCCATATTCAACCTCCTATTTTCCTCTCTCTCTGTCCTCTCCCCTCTTCTTTCCCTCTCTTTGTCCCTCCCCCTCCATGCTGCCTCCCTCCCTCCCTCCCCAAGCACAACCTGCTTCTCCACTCGATGGAGAAACCCTCTTGGAAATTTTAATTTATACACCCCGTGCCCCCACAGCAACATCTTCCTTGCCCCTCCATCGCCGACCCCTATACCCCCTCCCCCTGCTTCTCCAGGTTCCATCTGCCACCTCACCTGGCTTTCCTATCCAGGTCCCTCCCTACCTTGGTCCCTCCCAACCCTAAGTTCCTCCCTACCTGGGCCCCTCTCCCTCCCTACCTGGGTCTCCCTCCCTCCCTCCCTCTCCAGGTCCCTCTCCCTCCCTACCTGGGTCTCCCTCCCTCTCCAGGTCCCCCTCCCTCCCTACCTGGGTCTCCCTCCCTCCCTCCCTCTCCAGGTCCCTCTCCCTCCCTACCTGGGTCTCCCTCCCTCCCTCCCTCTCCAGGTCCCTCTCCCTCCCTACCTGGGTCTCTCTCCCTCCCTCCCTCTCCAGGTCCCTCTCCCTCCCTACCTGGGTCTCTCTCCCTCCCTCCCTCTCCAGGTCCCTCTCCCTCCCTACCTGGGTCTCCCTCCCTCCCTCCCTCTCCAGGTCCCTCTCCCTCCCTACCTGGGTCTCTCTCCCTCCCTCCCTCTCCAGGTCCCTCTCCCTCCCTACCTGGGTCTCCCTCCCTCCCTCCCTCTCCAGGTCCCTCTCCCTCCCTACCTGGGTCTCTCTCCCTCCCTCCCTCTCCAGGTCCCTCTCCCTCCCTACCTAGGTCTCCCTCCCTCCCTCCCTTTCCAGGTCCCTCTCCCTCCCTACCTGGGTCTCCCTCCCTCCCTCCCTCTCCAGGTCCCTCTCCCTCCCTACCTGGGTCTCTCTCACACCCTCCCTCTCCAGGTCCCCCTCCCTCCCTACCTGGGTCTCCCTCCCTCCCTCCCTCTCCAGGTCCCTCTCCCTCCCTACCTGGGTCTCCCTCCCTCCCTCCCTCTCCAGGTCCCTCTCCCTCCCTACCTGGGTCTCTCTCACACCCTCCCTCTCCAGGTCCCCCTCCCTCCCTACCTGGGTCTCCCTCCCTCCCTCCCTCTCCAGGTCCCTCTCCCTCCCTACCTGGGTCTCCCTCCCTCCCTCCCTCTCCAGGTCCCCCTCCCTCCCTACCTGGGTCTCCCTCCCTCCCTCCCTCTCCAGGTCCCTCTCCCTCCCTACCTGGGTCTCCCTCCCTCCCTCCCTCTCCAGGTCCCTCTCCCTCCATACCTGGGTCTCTCTCACACCCTCCCTCTCCAGGTCCCTCTCCCTCCCTACCTGGGATTCTCTCTTTCCCTCCCTATCCAAGTCCCTCTCCCTCCCTACGTGGGTCTGTCTCCCTCCTACCCCCCTTTCCAGGTCCCTCTCCCTCCCTACCTCCCAGGTTCCTCTCCCTCACTCACCAAGTGTCCCTCCGTTCCTATCTCCCTGGTACTCCTCCCTCCCTTCCTCTCTGGGCCCCTCTCCCTCCCTCTCTGGGTCCCTCTCCCTCCCTCCCTCTCTGGGTCCCTCTCCCTCCCTCTCTCTCCAGGTCCCTCTCGCTCCCGTCCTGTCCGGGGCCCTCTCCCTCCCTCTGCAGGTCCATCTCCCTCTCACCCTCTCAAGGTCCCTCTCCCGGCCTAGGGCTGGAAAGGATTCTCACTTTCTGTGCTGATCGAACAGCTTTTGCATGTAGTGCATGAAGAATCCGTGGGGGTCGCCCTTGCTCTCCCTCATCAATATCACCTCGGGATCGTCCTCCGGCGCTAACTGCACCCGCCCGC
>MVGU01001171.1:77500-95000 GCA_002005505.1 Botryococcus braunii
AGTTGCCAAGGGGGCCATGGTGATTGACCACACCCACATGCTTGACAAAGTGAGAGGTGTGGGGCGACCAATTAGTGCGTCTGAGCAGATGGAGAGGGTTGGGGCATTAAGGGAAAAGGAGCAGAGCCTGGAGACAACCTCCGATCCCCTTTCAATTTAGTTGTGCAACACTGACATGCTTTGAGGACTTCTTCTCTAAAGTCATTTCTTGAAAAGCAACGTCAGGCGTTTTGCAGTCTTCATTCGAGTTGCCGATTCAAAATACAGCACAACGAGCCTATCAAAGTTTCCTTTTTAAGTTATGCAAAAAGAGTGCTGGCATACTCGCTTTGCGCATTTCGGGTCCTGTGGGAGACTCGACTAAGGCATCGAGAATGTCCGGCACAATGTCTGAGATGGCTCTCTGGGCCCCTGCATCTCACCTCACGCCTTCAAACCTTGGGTCAAAAGGTTCACAAAACCACTGGTTACACCTTGATTACACACACACACACACACACACACACACACACACACACACACACACACACACACACACACACACACACACACACACACAAGCACGCACAACGGCACCATCTACACAGAGTCATCTATGTAGACATTATCTTTGAGAGGCATCCATGAACATACTGAGTCAGCAGCATGATAAGTAGTGGCACCGAGTTTTCATGCATTATATAATCGTTGACGCAGTACTCGAGTCAGAAGCTCAGTGAGAAGTGGTGCGGATCATTTATGCTTTAGCCATACAGTTTTGTGAGGCAGCTGCACATCCAGCAGGGATGCAAAGTGTTGACATAAACCATGTGCTTAGTGCAAGCCATCACTGCAACTCCCAGGGACACGCAAACACGACCTACATGTTAGACATTCCAGTCCTCGAAGAACCCATTGCATAGCACACATTTGAGGACAAGAGCTCTCAAAGAACACAATGTCAGATGAGAACGATAAACCACTGCATTCCCCCCCCCCAAAACACACACACACACACACACACACACACACACACACACACACACACACACAAGTTCATGGAAGCCAATGCCTAGGTAGTATGCTTCAGAGACATAAACAGATGTCGTTGACGGTCTTCCACAGAAAGGTACAAGGCGAGCTGGGCACGTACGAGGAAGCGACTTGTTGCCGTCAATGGACGGAGGGGCCATGAAGGCCATCATGACCACCAGGAGGTCGTCCGTGTTGGCATCCCCCAAGCTGGGAACCCCGGAATTTTCGGCGGTACAATTCCTAGGAAGCTCTTTCGGAGGCGCCGGTACGCCCGTATATCCTGAACATATCCCAAGCCCTCAACACAGCCCGGGGGGACGCGGAATCATTGCACTGCTAATCCCATTGTATGCACATGCAAATGCATGTGTGTGTGTGTGTGTTTGTGAGTGTGTGTGTGTGTGTGTGTGTGTGTGTGTGTGTGTGTGTGTGTGTGTGTGTGTGTGTGTGTGTGTGTGTGTGTGTGTGTCTGAGTGTGTCTGTGAGGGCGTGCACGCTTATGTGTCTGAAGCTCTCTTACACAAACACAGGCACACGCACATGTATGGCCCTCCCACCCTACATCTTTTACCCCAACCACTGAGGCCAGATATGCATACAGGTGTTGCGAACACACAGACAGACACACACACATGCACACACACACACACACACACACACACACACACACACCACACACTCTCTCTCTCTCTCTCTCTCTCTCTCTCTCTCTCTCTCTCTCTCTCTCTCTCTCTCTCTCTCTCTCTCTCTCTCTCTCGCTCTCTCTCTCTCTCTCTTCTTCTTCTCTCTCATGGCCCTCCTTCCGTCCTTCTGTCCCCCAACTCCTAGGTGGGCAAAGTATACTTGGGTTATTACCCCACGCTCACATAAACGTGTCTGTCTGTGTGTGTGTGCGTGTGTGTGTGTGTGTGTGTGTGTGTGTGTGTGTGTGTGTGTGTGTGCGCGCGCGCGCGCCTGCCTGCCTGCGTGCGTGCGTGTGTGCGTGCGTGCATGCGTACCTGTGTGTGTGTGCATGTGCGTGTGTGTGTGTGTGTGTGTGTGTGTGTGTGTGTGTGTGTGGCAAGCACACAACACACAGAGTAGATGTGGCAGACACACATACATGTGCATCCACTCCTCTTCCGCTTCCACTCCTCTTCTCTCCTCCCACCCACCCACCCACCCACCCACCCACCCACCCACCAATTCCTCCCTCCCTCACCAACAGACTGCACCTTCCTCCCGCCAATCCCACTTCCCATGCCCACTCCACCGGGTACCCGGGTCCCCGGCCCCCCTCCGTCTGCGCACCAAGTGGGATGCACACCCTCGGGGAAAGCGAGGGCAGCCGCTTCTCCGCAATGGCAGCGATTTTGGGGGGCTCTAAGCGGAAGAGAAGGTCAGGTCGGGCCCGCCCGACAGCTCTCAGAGCCCTTTTTGTGGCAGCCTCATTCTCCACAAGCTGATCCTCTGCGATCTCGGGATCAGCTTCATAATAGCCTTTCGCATAAAGCCCCTCCAGCAGGCGTTGCCACATGGCGAGGTCCAACGGATGCCGCGCCGCCCTCAATGCCTTCGCCCTCTCCTCCACAGGAATCTTTGGCTTCTTCCCTGCATGCCGACTGCGACAGAGTCGGCCCGTGGGGCATCCTCTCTCTCTCTCTCTCTCTCTCTCCTCTCTCTCTCTCCTCTCTCTCTCTCTCTCCTCTCTCTCTCTCTCTCTCTCTCTCTCTCTCTCTCTCTCTCTCTCTCTCTCTCTCTTCCCCCCCTCCCTCCCCCCTCTCTCTCTCTCTCTCGCGCACCCACACACACACGCACACACACACACACACACACACACACACACACACACACACACACACACACACACATACACACACACACACACACACAACACACACACACACACAGTCTACTCTTACACAGACATTCCTCTATGTAAGAAGAGGATTGCGGGGCTTCCTCACCCTAGAATTCACGAATGTCTGTTCACAAAGTAAGGCAGGCCACAGGGGTGTGGCTTCACATATTACCTGTTGCAGGATTCCGAAGCTCAGCCGGCAAACCAAAGCCTTTGTCGCCAATGGGTATTGCACTCTTAGGCTTCTGCTGTTTTGGTCCTTTGGTTGCCCTGTCTTTCTTTGCTGCATGGATGGTAAACCAGCGGGGCACTCGCAGCCTCTGCATTTTTGAGGACTCCACGCGATGTTCTTGCTTCCATATGCTTGATGTAGCAGACTTAAATGTGCTCTCAAACATGTGCAGCCGTTTAGAGTCATCCACCCGTTGTTGGCGACGTTAGACGCGGTCACCCGTTTCAGAACTAAACATCGGAACCCGGGAGACAGTCTGACGGCAGTGTGGAAAATTTACATACGACTCAGCTCCCTTAATTCCATTATGTTGCCTGCATGATGATTAGGTGCCGTGTAGCACAAGAAATGTTCCGTAACCTCGGTGCCGTCCCAAGGATCCTCTATCAGTACTCAACTTCGGCGGACGCAAGCCTTCTCAATACGTAGTACAATCGACAACAGGTACTCGTTACAATTGCAGGCTGCGGCTCCACACAACAGTGACTGCACACACTTCTGATCCGGTAGTACGACAGTCAGGGCATGACCATTAGCTGACCATAGCCCTCGAGCGACTGGATATAGATAAGACATAGCACCAAGCGATGTAATTTTCAGTTATCTGTGCTTTATTAAGTAAGGGCTTGGACACTCGGTAGAAGGTGTAGGTCCTGGAGTAACCGTTCCGGAATTGCCGGTACACATACATTGACATGTTGGCACAGCCATAGTAGGAAAGATGTATGGGAGTTAGGCATAGGACCAGCTCCAAGCCATGGCATCTGGTTTAATGGAGAAAAGTGAAATAAAGCAGTCTGGTTTATTCATTTGCACCGTTCATTCCTCGGGACGGTGGATCCAATATGCTTCAATCTTCCTTTAAAGCTTATGTCTTTTGCACCAGGCCGAAGCCCGTAGTCGATGAGCTCTTGAAGGAACCAAAGCCCTTGGCGGGTTGCTTGCCGTGCTGCTGTTAAGTCTTATTTCAGGGCCCGTGGGATCTTGCTGCACTCGAAAGCCTCATGTTTTGGCGGCTTGGAACATCTTTCCACGACTACCAGCCGTTTCACCACCCCCCCCCCAACACCACACACACACACACACACACACACCACACACACACACACACACACACACACACACACCACACACACACACCACCACACGCCACCCACGCACGCACACCGCGCACAGAAGCACGCCGTTATGTGTGTTAGGCTGTAACCCATCCTCTCTCCATTGGATTCATCATGCATTGTAAACACCAGGACCCACGCCAATGGGAGAACTCAAACCATAGCTGGCGTTCCCATTCAATATCCCCCTCTCCTTTCCTCTCTCTCCCTCTCCCTCCCCCCCCCCCCCCCCCTCTCTCTCTCTCTCTCTCTCTCTCTCCTCTCTCTCTCTCTCTCTCTCTCTCTCTCTCTCTCTCTCTCTCTCTCTCTCTCTCTCTCTCTCTCTCTCTCTCTCTCTCTCTCCCCCCCCCCCTTTCCCTCCCTCCCTCCCTCTCCTCCCTCCCCCTCCTTGTGTGCGTGCAGTCTCTAGTATAGATAGCTCTTGTTAGCATCCCACCCTATCTTATTCTTTTGCTGTGTTGAACAAAAGAACAGCACTTTGCTCATGGACAATACTTAACCTGAACACTGCTTGATCTCCTGGGCTGCCGGAGGCGTCAGCTGCCGATGAAATCTGGTTTTTGCCCAATCCCACGCCAATGAGGCGAAATAGTCACTTCCGCCCAGTATCCGGGCTTTCGCTTGTTTTTAAAGTGGAGCCGCGCAAGCCAGCAGCTGTCAACGGCATAAAGATGTCAAACTTATGATAATTCGTTCTGGAGCATGCCAAATACTACAGCAGTCAACAATCTCATGTCGAGGTGGACATCTTTTTAGTAGGAACCATTCGGTGGTGTCAAGGCAAGGCAGGCATGCAAGTCACCAATTGACGGACCTTGTACACCCGCAATATCTGCCCGGAACTCCCCCCGAACTCCGTGAAAGACATAATTGAAATATTCGCATTACTCTTTGCATCGCTTGATAGTGGGGTCGTCAAGTTTCCTGTCCAGCAACTAACGATATACAAGGTGTTGCTACCAGAACACGATAACTTGCCTTAAGCGTTAAGACAGATGTATTCAAACCTCTGTGAACTGTGTTAACATCTCTGAATTTGTGCTATGATTGGTTAATAATCGAGCCACGTCGTGTTGTTCCTGTGTAGGGACGCTTACAAGAAAGGCTCTAGGTAGCTGGGTTCCTCCTGCAGAGCAACCTCAATCTTCGGTGTTAGTTCCTACAACTTCCAATGGCAATGACTGGTACATAATAGTTCTGTGAGTAACTTGATCCCCACAGGAAGTGTCTAAAAATTTGTCTGTCACTACAAAAACTGAGAAATGGAATAAAGCACATCACAGGGCCCCCTGCACTTCGCCTGAAAACGATTGTAGTGATTGTAAGGATTGGGGCTATTTCGTCCCCTCTAGATATGATATGGCATGCTGATGAGTGCAAGCACTCAGTTTTGTCACCGACCAGACTGCTTTTGCAGGCATGTGCTCCCGGGAATATACATAATATGAAGCCGGACACGCCTCAATTCACGATGTGAAGCAATTGAGGATGGCATCAGGAGGACAAATACGACATGGAAGTGTCTTCCTTGTTGCAGTGGTCGGTGTCTGTGCCATTGTCGGGGGCGCTGAATCTGCCCGCCCATATAGCAGCCACAGGGATACCACCAAAGAAAAGCACAAGGCAGAAAAGGTGAAAGCTATCACATCTCCACCGTGTCCTGCAAGACAATGAAGCTATGAGGAACACTTTAAACATGTTATCCATGGAACAGCTGGCAATCGGGAAACCCTCGACACACCTACTCAATTGTTCTAGACATTACTTACCTGGAGGCTTTAGGAACACGTTCAGTGGTTATCGAACATCAACGATGGAATGAACAAATGTTACACACATGACCCATCATGATGACTATTTGGTGTTCAAGATTGATGTACAATTTATTATGGGTCAAAGGGGATGACAAGCAGGACGGTAACAGGGTCCGCACAGCTTTCCAGTCTAAGGCAGTCATCATTGTTCCCAACAACCCCCACCCCCCCCCCCACACACACACACACACACGTGCGCGCAGACACACATGCACGCACAAGCATAAAGCCCCACGCCCCGCGCCCTTGCACTCAGAGAGACTTGAGAGGGGGCCCACAGGGGGGCGGAGAGAGAGCGAAAGGGGTAGAGGGAGAAATGCGAGAGGGGAAAACCGGGGGAAAGAGAGAGCTCGCGATACTGCTTTGTGTGCGGTACACTCATTTGTTCATGGTACAGGTAGCGATTCCCATGCTTGCCCCACACAGCTTTCACTTCAGCGATGTGGCCTTGACCTGTAATAGACTCGAATATCACCCTCTTTCAAAGTTTTGTAGTAAACCTCTGCGATCTTCTGTTTGCAGGCCAATGCAAGAGTTCTCATGTACATACCCAACAGAGCATCTACATTTGAGCAATTCTTGTTGGAACTGAAAGCGGCGCTGGACAGCCATCAGCTGCCCACGCGACCGCTGTACCACATATTTGGGCATGGGAGCCACCTCCTGCACTGCCAGGGCCAGTGGCTGGAGTTTGGGGTTCACAAAGGTCACTTCACCATTGTGAAAATGAATCCCGTGGCAGCGAGGAGGGGAGGAAGGTTTGGGGAAGACACAGGGAGAGTCAGAGAGAGAGGGGGGAGGGTAAAGAGGGCGGGGACGGAGGGAGGGAGAGGGGGCGGGGAGAGAGAGAGATTGTGGGGGGGGGAGGGAGGGAGAGAGAGAGAGAGAGAGAGAGAGAGAGAGGGGGGGGGGGGAGGGAAATATGAAAAGACGTACCGACACATGACCATGCGCTTGCGCGTGGTACGCCCGCGTGTGTGTGTGTTGGGGGGGGGTCTGGGGAAGAGGGGTCCATGTGGAATTTTGGACAGGGGAGCAACAGCTAGGAAAGGGACGATGGAGGGGTTCCATGTGTGCGTGAGGATACCTTGCTGACAAGGGGGCCAAAGGGGACGGCTGTGGACTTGGATCGGGGGTTGTTAACCGGAGTTGTTTAGAGCAGAGGTGGCTGGCTGGCCAGATTTGTCGACCCTTGCAGGATGGTTCTCAGGTGAACCATCTGGAAAGCGAGAAAATAATATTTATGATGTTGTGAGGATATCATTGGGGGGGGGGGGGGCGGGCTTGTGCCACCTCGGAATGCATTTCCTCATTTGTTGGCCTCAGCATGGTGGCAAACACAACAAACGCTGGACAATCTTAAGCCTTGGTTTATGTTACCAGCCTGTCCTGCATTGCCCTGTTCTGACTCTGGATCCGTCACCGACATTGCACGGTTTTGTGATTGAATGTCTGCTTCATGTTTTCCTGTATATTTCCTCCCTTCCCAGGCCTCCATGCGTGCCAAAGGCGGACATCAGGGCGGGTACGGACGCATGGACAGCTGTGGGCACAAGCATGCACGCGTACACACACACACACACACACACACACACACACACACACACACACACACACACACACACAGAGAGAGAGAGAGAGAGAGAGACAGGGGGGGTGGACAGACCAGGATGTTGTCTCGAGTGATCGGGAAGAAGGGTGTACGCGAGAAGGAAGGGAGGTTCAGTTTAGAGTCCGGATGATGCGCAAATATCTGTGGGGTGTGAAGGGATGATGATTTATATGTGCAGGAACATCACTTACATTGGCTGCAAACTGGAGAAAGCAGCACTGCGGCCCAGACAGCCCCCATGTGCATGGGTTTGATACTTTTACAGGTGAAATTGCACACTCCAGGTTCCTTGAGCATGCAGTATCTGTGGGCTGATGATTACTTGACCCGCTTCTGTCCTGATACCAGCTGGCTGCGACTGTAACTTCAGGCATGCAGCGCTTACTGCTGCCTTTACTCTGAGATACCCTTTATTTATCTATCTGTTACAAAGGTTCCCGTGGTTGTGTGGTCGCACGCGAGTGTGTGTGTGTGTGTGTGTGTGTGTGTGTGTGTGTGTGTGCCCTCAAGTGTGTGACATGCTAAGCAAGGCACAATGTGTTGCACATAGGTCTCCCTGAGGATTGGGATCATGGAGGAAACTCAACACTGAAATTCCCCAAAGGCGCTTTCAGTCTGGACGGCAATCTGCCGGATGTTCCCGATAACACAATCCTGCACAAAGGTAACGTTAGCCCCCCGTTTTGTTAATTGAGCACTTGCAGTATGTTGCATCAGTTGCATCATATTCCTAAACCACCGCCATTCATGGGCCACAAACCCCTTCACAGGAATGGATGGAGACTTCCATGACCCTGTCCCACGGCTTACCCTTTCCCGCGGCTTAGAGCCGAATACAAACCCAGGGACATGTCCTTGATGTGAAAAGGAAATACCTTTCTAAAATAACAGGGAGCCATGTGCCAGGTGGTTTTGCGTCTTCCCTCCTTCTCGGTTCTCTGTTCCCTATTTCCGCCCACCTTCTCGTCTTCCTCCTCTCGTTGTCGCCTTCGTCTGTGGCTATGTTGTCCTCTCATTCGGCATGGTTTCATATTCTGGCCTATCCGCACACCCTGTCTGCCTTTCTCTTCCCTCCCATTCTTGTGCAAAACACTGCAGCCGGTGGGCATGGATGCATGCGAATACGTTGCTTTCAGACAGGCACGATGCCAGCAGAAGGTTGAAGAAGAGGTTGAAGAAGTGAAGATAGGAATGCCCGAAAACGCGCGCGCTGGCGCACACGCACACGCACACACAGTGCAGTAATTATGCCAAACCAACATATGCCCATTCCTGCACTCTCCTAATTCATTGCCCTTCCCTCATTTCTGTTGCCCCTCCCCCCCCCCCCCCCCCCGATTCTGTGTGTGTGGGTTGTTGGGGAACGTGTGCATGCATGGGTGTCCCTGACTGTGTGGGTGAGATGTGGGGGAGGGGGGGGGGAACAGAGAGAGAGTGTGTGTGTGTGTGGGGGTGTGTGTGTGTGTGTGTGTGTGTGTGTGTGTGAGAGAGTGAGAGAGAGAGAGAGAGAGAGAGAGTGTGTGTGTGTGTGTGTGTGTGTGTGTGCTCTTGGGGCCAATCTAACACTTACTAGCACTCTTCAGGCTCCATGAAATTATTTCTTTCTTTCTGTTGTTTAAGCAACGTTCATTGAAATCATGTGCACTTCTGCCTGGGAAAGCTCACTGTACCCCGGGGCAAGTTGGGCGCAGGCCTCTTTGCAGAGACCCTGCCCCGGTTCATCATGAAGACCGACTGGGAAGCACTGGAAGCACCGGAGAGGGGGGGCCCGGACCTGCTGCCCGAGGAGGAAGGCCCCCAAGGTCCCGACAAGGAGGGACCCGATGTAGAAACAACCGTAGACTCGCATGACAGTAAAGAGCCTGTCGTGTCAGCCTCACACGGGAGCAACGGTACGAGGCCTGCGGGAGAAACACCTCCGAAAACCCGACACAGACTTCCGGCTGGGCAGAATCCATTAGGACGGCTCCACGAGTGGCTTGGTGCGAAACGCCTTGGTGGGCATGGCAAATTGCCCCCGGTGGAAGCCCTGCCGGAGCGTCACGCAGAAGTCCGACGAGACGCTGAGTGGCCGCCCGCAGAAGTCCCGCAAACGTCCAAGGAACCAGACAATTTGCATACCCCAGCAGCAAAACAAGCCTCTGGATCCAAGCACCCCCACACTCGGGTGCTGCTGGAGGCCAAATCAGGCCATGGCCTACAGCCTAGGCCCGCCAGCTCGCGGCAGATCCCCACAGCCCTGAGGCCTTGGGGGTACCCAGCCACCATCCCATTCCCGGTATGGACCCCTCTGTACCACAAGAACCTCTCTGAACGTCTGGAAAACCCCTCTGAACCTCTGCCAGCTCTACTCTAAACTAAAGCTCTCTCACACAGACTACAGCTTTTTTCCCCATGTCTGCTCCCGTCACGTTTGCCTCCTCTGGCCCGCGTCTGCCTTGTCTCGTCTCGTTTGAATGGGGTTCAGGGCGGGGTGGCGTGGCGTGTGTGTGTGTGTGTGTGTGTGTGTGTGTGTGTGTGTGTGTGTGTGTGTGTGCGCGCGCGTGCGCGCGCATGTGTGTGTGCGTGCATGTGTGTGTGGGTGGGTGGGTGAGTGGGGGTGTGTGTGTGTGTGTGTGTGTGTGTGTGCGCGCGTGGGTGCGTGCGTGTGTGTGTGTGTGCGCGTGGGTGCGTGCGTGCGTGCGTGTGTGTGTGTGTGTGTGTGTGTGTGTGTGTGTGTGTGTGTTGGGGAGAGGGGGCGGGCGGCTAGAGACAGCTTAGGGACCAGCCTCTGAGTCCTACATGGCAGGGTGTGTTGTGTAAGGACAGAAAACAAATGTGCCCTTCAAGCGGCACACATGGGGAATGAAGTATGTAGAATTGATTGCGACCTGCACCGCATGGCAGGGTGTCTCGTACATCCACATCGACTGTGACTTGTACCGCGGAGCAGCTGATGCGCTGTTTCTCCTGACGGACTACATCCGGCCGGGCACGCTGCTGCTGTTCGACGACCTGATCAACTACCCCAGCTACCGCGAGCATGAGGTTAAGGCGCTGTGGGAGTGGCTGGTGGCTTCAGGGCGCCGCCTCAGAGTTGTTGGCGCCATGGGCTGGCAATTCTTGGATGGACCCGAAATGCCGGACATCGCCATGGAGTTGAATCCCGGCAACACTGGAGGGGTATGTCCCTAAGTATCGTTTTTGACAATTTAGTTTTTGAGGACAGGAAACGCTCATCATTGCATGTTTATAACCCCCCCCCCTCTCCCACTCTCCTTCTCCCCCCCATCTCTCTCTCTGTCTATATCTCTCTCTCTCTCTCTCTCTCTCTCTCTCTCTCTCTCTCTCTCTCTCTCTCTCTCACACACACACACACACACACACACACACACACACACACACACACACACACACACATCCTCCCTACCTCCCCCCCCCCCCTCTTCCCCTCCCCTCCCTCGCTCCCCGTCTGCCGTCTTCTCGCTATCTGCCCCCCCCCCCCGGGGGGGCATCTGCGCCTGTGTGTCTCTCTTTTGCCTTTCCGCGTCCCCGTGCCCTGTTCTCCAAAGAGGTGTGGCATGCAACCCGCGCCTTGCCCTACAGGCATTTGTAAAATTTCCATCCATGTCAACTCCGTTCAGGTCTCCAACAATAATTTGAACTATCGAGAGCATTTGGGCAACCCTGTCTCATCTTGTAATAGCCTCTCTTCTAAATGTTTCGACATAAGACTGGGAAAGCAGTTAGCACATGTCATGCTTTGGTGTAAACATAGCATATATTGAGGAGCTTGACCTGAAGTTGTCAATTGACTCCCCTCTGCCTATTCTACAAGCTGTGCCTTGACTACCTGCCGGTGTAGCAATACCAATCTTTTGATATAGATTAATTCCAGCCGCCAAGAAGGCGTTGTGTGCTTGGGAAACAGTTGGAGCGGCAATCAGCAGCCTTCATTGTGGTGTAAGTAGACCGCCGGTGATTGGATTATGTGCTGCCAAGGATGATGAGCCACAGCCATGCCACGTGTGTCGTTATTAATGACTCATTACCCTCTTGACTCTAAAGGCTCCAGCGTGGGTCCACGTGCAAGGTCTCGCCAGACAGGAGGTTTCCAGCGGGATTCCCCCCAACCACCCCTGTCCCCTTTCTTTTCTTTTTTTAACATACCATTGTAAACCAATTGGTGGATTTTCGTCATGGTCATCACCAGCTATGATAACTCCGTGCTCACCCTTGGCTCCAATTTAATATTAAGAGCTCCAATTTATTTGAGCTCAAATTTATTTGGGATTGGGGGACACAGCCAAAGTTGGATCTCCAGCACCCTGGCCAGGTGCTGACGATGGGCCTTTCACGACCAGTCAAATGACGGTTTCAACGTTGAATCAGAAGCATGTGGATGATTTTGTTCTCTACTGCTACGAGTCCTTGGTGTTTCCATGGCCTTTGGAATGCCGTGGCCGAATTTCGAAATGTGTCATGTTTGAAAATTTCCATGGCCTTTGGAATGCCGTGGCCGAATTTCGAAATGTGTGATGTTTGCAGCAGGGATGTCAGCAGCTGTAACGCCCCTTTCCTTGTGTCCGTTGGCCCTGGATGTTAAGAGCATGCTAGTCTAGACCAGATCTGGGACCCGCACACGTGATCTATGGAGGACTTATCTAACATTGAAAGCAGATTCTTTACCCCGGCTTGGGTCTTCTGAATCCAAAAAATGTAGAATAGTTTGTAACAGGCTCCTTTCTCTCCTAGAGGCTCACCCCACCTTCCCGTAGGTGCACGAACGAATGCACGTCTGTCAGAGCACCGACATTTCCCGAGCATGGCCGGCTTTGCGCGGGTGTCCCATGGGGTTCCTTCTGTTCATATTCTCAGCTTGCCTTGTTCAACTGCTGCTGAGATGTGTGTACCAGATCTGGATGTTGTGTTTCCTTCCTTCCTTCCTCCCTTCCTTCCTTCCTTCCTTCCTTCCTTCGTTCCTTCCATTCTTGGGAGTGCTTCTTGTTACGTTAAATACTTCTTAAGTGCCCCTTCTCAACTAAGTGAAGCACAATATGACCAGAATGTGTTGGCGAGCCCTGCGGTGTCCCCCTGGGAGGGTTTCTCATAGGAGATGCGCGGGTGTCCCATGGGATTCTTTCTGCTCACATTCTCGGCTTACCTTGTCCAGCTGCCGCTGAGTTGCATGCACCAGATCTGGGCCCTACGTCCTTCATGCTCATTACTGCAATATTGCCATCCGTGCATCACTCCATCTGTGGCTATCAGCCCATATAAACGTTTGGTGTTCCTTGAATGCAACGCGATGGCCATCTTGAAACTCGACTGCGTCTCCTCATGGCCATCTTTCTAGGGTGGCTCAACATCTTTTGTTTCGCGGTGTGACTACACGGTTGCCCCGTAAGCGCCAGGGCTCTGTCAGTATGGCGGTCCTAGCAGATTAGGGTTTGTTCCATTAGGGTTTAGGGTTTGATCAATAGGATTAGGCCTTGATCAAGCATAATGATCCTTAGTGTGGCTCATGAGATGGGCAGTCCGTACACAAGTCAAGCCCGCCGCATGCGTTCCATGGGTTCTGGTGCCATTAAAGCTGTGCTCGCCGCCGTCATGACCGTAGCCTCGCTTGGTTCCTGGGGTAGCTGTTCCATCTCATAAACCCTAAACCCTAGCGGCTGCTCCATGACTGCAGCCACATGAACACCTGTATTCTTTGTCTTTTAAAAGTGTGGGTTAGAAACGACCCGCCCAAGGTTTTAAGGACCCAAAACCAGATGTTTCAAGGGTGCAAGGTACACCTGGCGCCGGCGAGCAGCCAGCTGGTGACCTACAGCGGCAATGTTGTCAGTGCTAATAATGAAACTGACGTGGGTCGACCAAATGCATCACAAACTATTCCTCCACATCGTGTCGTGCAGTGGTGTATGTTCAAACATACAACGATGACTGAGGGTTTGAGGGGTGATGAGGGTTAACACACCCTTGTATGTTCATGCTTAAGCCATTGCAACAGCCTCTGTGATGTCAATAATACGACACCGAATTACGATGCCATTACTTATAAGTCTCGTTGCATGACGTCTAATTAGAAACCACTGACAGCCCGCCAGCAATACCGACTTAATTACCGACCAACTGTAAAACCTGGCCGGCCTGCCTGAAGGAGCCTGAAAAAGGTTCCTTTCGAAATGATAGCCGCCCACCAGCCTGCAATTGCAAGTACGCAAATCTGCATGACCCAGTGAGCTTGTAGTTCAAGTTTACACCCCACCGCTCGACCAGGGGAATCAAATATGTTGACAATGGAGTAAAAGAGGCAGTCTGGATTTATTTGTGTTAATAGCCAATGTTTAAAGCCAGTATTTGTATTAATAGCCAATGTTTTAAAGCCAGTATTGGCTTGTAAATTCAAAGCGCAGGAGCTCATGTCCTGAGTGTTTCGTACAACACAGGGCCGAACATTTCAAGGAATTCGTGTGTGAGCGCCTGTCCCATGGTACCGAGACAGTATAGCAATCTTAAACTCGACACACTCTAATTTACTCCCCACATGCCTTCCGGAAGCCACGTCCCGGCATCCCCCCACCAATCAATCTCTCTCTCTCTCTCTCTCTCTCTCTCTCTCTCTCTCTCTCTCTCTCTCTCTCTCTCTCTCTCTCTCTCTCTCTCTCTCTCTCTCTCTCTCTGTGTGTGTGTGTGTGTGTGTGTGTGTGTGTGTGTGTGTTGTGTGTGTGTGTGTGTGTGTGTGTGTGTGTCCCTGTCCCTCTTTCTCTCCCTCACACACATACACACAGAGAGAGGGGGGGAGGAGGGGAGAGAGAGAGAGAGAGAGAGAGAGAGAGAGAGAGAGAGAGAGAGAGAGAGAGAGAGAGAGAGAGAGAGAGAGAGAGAGAGAGAGCGCGCGCGCGCGCGCATGCTAATTTTTGCATAAAATCTGACCTGGACATGGGCATCCTCCGGTTTGATTAAGTCTATCAAGCTTCTGTATGTGGGCGTGGACATGGTCTTGTTTAGCATGAGCATGATTCACCTGAGGTGAGGCACCTTCAGTGACGCGTAACTCCTTATACGATCGGTGCCAGTACACTCTGCACAGCCGAAGTACCATTGTACGTGACGCCAACGCGAGCTGCTGACCCAATGTCAATGTGATGCTACTGTTTTTGTACTTGTTTTATGTAAATTTGAAGATGTTTGTTACGCCGTTTTGATCTGAGGTTGTGGTACCACTGGCTGCAGTGGGGCGGCGTTCCAACTGAGAAACATGCCGTACGGGGACTCGCCTTTTCTTTGCTGCGAACAAAGCTCGTAGTTTCGTCGAAACTGATTTAAAGTCATGTCTCTTGAAATCGAAGCTTCCGAGTAAGTTGATTGTATCTGTTCAAGCCCGGTTCCTTTTGTTTTTCCAGATCCTCTCGAGAATATGCCTCAACTGCATTTGTGCGCATGCAGTGTTATCAAGATTATTCTGCAATTCTGCAAGGAGAATTCACTGGTGGAGAGTTTCAACGCCATACAAGTAATTCCGAGCCTTTTCTTTCGCACCGGACGTGGGGTTGGTCCGCAATGTTCTTGTTGTCTGAGGCAATTTCCTAGGATTCCACTCTATTATAATCGTTCCAGCATGTGTTTTGGAGAGAGATACTTGTGTGTGTGAGCCCAAGGGCCCTTGGGTTCTTAAGCTCTTTGCTGAGGAGTGATCGGCTGGGTACTGGTGTTTCATCTTGGCCATCGGGGCTGCAGAATGAATGCCGAGTGTCGCTGAACACAGTGGAAAGCATTGAGGGCTTTGTGGCAGACATTACCCATGGGAGGTGGGACTTGGTGCTGCCACGGGTAGCCGAGTTGAAGCTCCCCCGCCAAAAGCTGGAAGATCTCTATGAGCAGGTATGGCCTAACAAGCCACCTGGTCCCATCACTGGTTCCAAACAGACGCTGCAACAATGGGTGTTGCTTCTCTTCATGTTCGCTGTCCATCATATAGGATACACAACAATCAATGTGAATGATACAGCCTTCCTTGGTGACAGCTGTTGATCCTGATGTGTTTTGAACAATGAGGCACTGTGGTGATGGGATTTATGGTAGTCAAAGCTTTTGACCAACCAGTGCAATGCAAACTTGAAGGATACAACTGCCATTGCATAATGCATAAAAACAGTCGTCCACTGCTGCAATGGATGAGTTTGCAAGGGGCTTGACGTTTGTCAGAAGTGAAGAGGTCGATCTTCTTTCAGATGTTGCAGTGGATGAGCTTGCGAGGGGTTGACTTTCGTCAGAAAGTGACGAGGTCGATCGTCTTTCAGAGCTCGTACGAGACAGACAAGGTGCCATCGTGGTTGTGTGACCTGATGGCTGTCACTGGCTTTATGGTTGAGGACAAGTATGAGGGACACTCAGATGATGGCGACGTCATTGCCCCTGTCACATTTTTGTCTTGCTTTACGACATCGTGTGTCGTCAGGGCAGCAAGCAACGGCCCAATTGTTCCTTTGAAGAAGAGATTGCAATGTGGTTGTGACGAACAACGGCACATTTGTTAGAAGAAGTAGCACTCTGCTGGTTGTTGGCTTGACCCCGGTGAGCGGTCCATGGGCCAGGTGGTAATGGAGTTAATAGAGCTAAGGGAAATTGACACAGCTCGCGCCCTACTGCGGAATGCGGCAGTGTTCAATGTGATGAGGAAGGAGGAGCCCGATCGATATCTCCGAATGGAGCATTTGTGCCAGAAAACTTTCTTTGATATCAAGTGAGTCTTATCCCTTTTTGGACTGATATCTGCGAATGGACCATTTGTGCCAGAAAACTTTCTTCGATATCAAGTGAGCCTTATTTCTTTTATTGCAAGTCCATTGCCTGATGTTTCTATACAACTGCAATGCCACGATCAATTCCCTGTTAGAACGGTGCCGTAAAAGAGGCAGAAACGCGCGTGCGCGCGTGCACACGCGCACGCACGCGCGCGCGCGCGCACACACACACACACACACACACACACACACACACACACACACACACACACACACACACACACACACACGCGCGCGCGCGCGCGGGGGGGGGGGCAAAGGAGGAGAGAGGGGGAGAGGGAGAGGGAGAGAGAAGGGGAGAGGGGGTAGAGCGAGAGGAGAAGGGGGAGGAGAGGGAGAGCCCCCCCCCCCCCCCCTCTGTCTCTCTGTCTCCCCCTCCCTCCCTCTCTCACTACTCAATGGCGCAGAACCCCCATCGGTGTCGGGAGGGAACTTCCCCAATGCGGGAGGGTACTCAGAAGGGGGGGCGTCAGCACCGCACTGACAAGGCTGGGGGGCGGGGATGGGACAGAGAGGTGTATGGGGGGACCAGCAAAGAGAAAAGGAGGGCTCAGATTGCACACGCGCTCTCTCAGGAGGTCTCGATGGTACCTGCGTCCCGCCTTATGGCCCTGATCGGCCAAGCACTCAAGTGGTGTGCCCTCACGCCCCTCCCTTCCCCCCCTCCCTTCTTTCCCCCTTGAAATGTCTCTGTTCCCCCCCCCCCCCCCTCTGAAACGCCTTCATGCCCCATTCTTGTTCCCCCCCTCCCTCCCCCCCCAAAAAAAAGAAAAGGTCCCGCTAGCATGTTCCTCTATCCATCTGACCACCCCTCACCTGCTTCAATTGGTGGCGGTAGAGCACAAGTCGCAGCTTCCCGCCTTGCACACTTCCCCCCTTGATGCGCCCTGGCCCTTCTTGACTTCACAAGCAAGTCTGTGCAGCACCACACCCTCAGTTACCCATAGGTGGCAGTGCCGCGGCCCTGCCCTGGGATTTCCACCAGAAAATCTAAGAGCATGAGTTGTGAGGAGTTGTGACTTCCTCGCGGGAGGTTCTTTGTGTCTGGGCAGGTTGCCCAATATAGGCAAGTGAAGGGTGT